>JXXA01012351.1:0-15560 GCA_000956255.1 Anopheles punctulatus | reverse complement strand
TAGATAATAGGAAGCGATCGATAGCAATCTCTAACCATAATCTAATCATCACTGCATAGCGCCATCCCGTTTCCATTCTAAACCCTCCGTGTGTCTGTCTCCGTCTATATGTGTAGTTCCAGATAACCGGCAAAGATGCTCCAGAGTAGCCTCGGGCAAGCGCAACGCTTCAAGAAGCGCGAACGCACCCAGAACTGGGCGTACGAGGAGAAACACTTTCTGCTCGAGCTCTGCCGCAAGGATATGCACATCATCGAGAACAAGCGGTTGGACAGTGCACTGACGACGCTGAAGAACCGGGCCTGGAAGATCATCCACCAGCAGTTTGCGATCGCGTTCGGCACCGACCGCAACTGTAACCGACTGAAGGAGCAATGGCGCCGGATGAAGGCATGCACGCGAGCGGAGATGCTCGACTACCAGCAGCGGATACAGCGGTTCGGGCAGGACGTGGCCGACCGCAAAAAGCCGAGCCAGTTCACGTTCGAGATCTGGGAATTTATGCAGGAGGCGAAGAAAGTGTGCAAGAACGAGCTGATGGACGATGTGGACTACTCGAAGATGAAGCTATCGCTGGAGGAAAACTTGCCGCAGGGTGTTTCGATAAAGGAGTGCAGCGACGAGAATGACGACGAGAGCTCCTCCATGTGGTAGGTGTACAAGTGGTGAAGCTTTTCAAATGGGTGGTGGTGGACGTTAGATTTAGATTTCATGCCGTTCCTTTCTTCTGTTCCGTTTCCGTACCGTTCTCGTCACAGGGATAAAACTTCACAGAACATTTGCGAGGTACAGATCAAGGAAGATTCGCAGGACGAGCTGGATGACTACGAGAAGGGTCCGGCGGCCAAATATCCCCGGTTACGGGGGCTCTCGAGCACGTCCACTCCGTTCGGAACGGCCACCTCCGCTGCCGATACTGCCCACAGAAGCTTCAACGAGTTGTTAGCGTCCAGCTTTGCGAGCCGTCTGGCCGCTGGGGGTCAGGACCACCATCTCGGCGGGGGCTCTGGTGCTAATCACAATAATAATAACAACAACAACAATAATAACCATTCCGCCAGTGGGAACAAACTGCTCGAAAGTCTCGATGCGTACCACCGGTCGGCGTTCGGGAGTGAATCGAACCTGGCGGATTTGAGCGCCCACTCCGCTGCGACGGGTGCGAATCTGTCGCAGGTGGATCTTAGCAACACCCTAGAGGCGTTAAATCTGCTGAAGAGCCGTTTCAATCGTATGAGCGAGCTGGGACACTGGAGGAATGCGTTCCAGGAGGCACAAAACCTGAGCACGGTCAACCATCACCCTGCCCAGCACGATGCACCCGATTCACCGACCGGAGCCAGCGGTGCAGCGACAACAGCCAACACCCACCACTTGCTGCACGGGCTTGCGAATGGCGGTGCGACGAACGGAAATGGCGGTGGAGGGGCGCTGCTGCACGACGAGCAAGCTGATCCGCGGGATACGACGACCACGCTCAAGAAGTTGCTCGAAGTGCAGCACCAGAACGAACACGAGCTTCGGTTGCAGATACTGAGGACGGAGCTCGAAACAGCTAAAATTAACAAAGAAACGGCGGAACTGAACAGGCAGCTAGCGCTGCGGAAGCTGCGAAGGGCTGGCGGAGACGAAACGGCCGACCGTCGCGATGATGAGGACGACCCAGCGGATGTGGATGATAATACGTCGTCCAACTCGACGGTGCCCGAGGGACGGTTGGTTGTGCGTTCGTTATCCTCGCTGGAAGCACCAGCAGTAGCGGTCTCAGTTTCACCATCCTCACCAAAGTAGGCGGATAAACTGCTAGTGCAACTGCTAGTGCAAAAAGCGACCAACCTTATGTTTAAGAGTTAGGCAAGAACGAGAAGGACGATTCAAAGACTGTCGTTGTTTGGGAATGAGCGAGTGAGAGAGTGGAAGGAATAGTGCGAGACGATTCGAGGGAGGAGGGATGCATCAGCAGCCTGTTATTATAAAAATAAAAATGATAGTGATAGTTGAATTTGCACTGTGCGATGTGAGAATAGGAGAAATTGGTTCAAGCCAATTGATTTCTTTCTTTCTTCTTCCTCCTTTTGCTCCATTGGGCCAGTCAAACTAGTCTTATAGAGCGAAAAAGATAGTCAAATCGGTCGATACAACTCCTACCGTCGACGCGAATGATTAAACTAAGGGGGAAGCTTTGCTTTTATCACTTTCCTCCCAGTGTTGTTTCGCAGGCTGTCCAAAATTGCAACCCAGATTTAGTATGTAATTATCCCCATCGCGAGCGAACGCGCGCGCGCGCGCCTGCGCACATGGGTTAATTGCGGGGAAAGTGGTGCCCAGTGGTAATGCCGCTGCCGAAGCCGCCACCACCGGGCGGCAAGAGTTTAATGGTGCGGTATAATTTTGAAGCATTTTGCACAAATGGATGCGCAATGGTAGCTATACACGTTGCGTGGGGCCAGATGTGGTTGTGGGGAGGAGTGTGGGAACACAGTGTGATTTTGGTGATTGCGGTCGAGGTTCGATTGATTTTTTGTAGGTTTGTAGGTACTGATAATAGCGACCTCTATCGGTACATTCTACTTGCAACTCTATTTAGCAATCAATTTGCATTTCCATGGCGCACTAGGATTGGCGCGTGCTACGTTGAACCTACGCAGGGAATCGTCGTTAGCTTATGACTTTTCTTGGGTTACTATTGGGCAGTGTAGCCACGCTACTTATGATTTACAATAGTGAGGGCAACTCATAAGGCGCTTTATTATTGCGACTCCACCTTAACTCTCTTTTTTTGAGGCATAACGGCATCAACTTACGTATTATCAGCGTATGCCATGTACACATTGGCCTCGGTTCAAGGGGAAGTTTTAGATCGAAGAGTTCGTATATTTATAACCTTCTAGCTTTCGACTCTTGGAAGCATCATTGCAAGATGTTACAGGGGTTGAGGCACCGATTCGTTCCAGATACTACTTTACTGCAAGCAGAAATACCCACCGGAACAATTGTGAATAGTATTAAGCACACATTTTGTTTCTTTATTGTTAGTTCCATCCTTTCCGCAGTAGACCATCGTGTGGTTTCGCACTAAAATTCCAACATGAACAGTAATTCGTGATCGCCGACGCAAAGCAGATGTGTGTTGTTCGAATCCATCGAGTTGATGGCTCGCGTTTCTCGCATCCGCGGCATGCGCTGCTCGATGAACTGTTCAATAAAATCGGGCTGTTTGTTCACATTCCACTGCGAAACCATTCCGTTCATATCAGCGCTGAACATAATGCCCTTCTCATTGCAAGGAAACCGTATATCTGTCACCGGACTGACGTGATCACTGATTAGGGCGGACGCATGGTATGGGTTGCGCATGTCCCACATGATGATCGAACCGATTTCCACCCCTATTAGTGCCTGGAAAGGAAAGTGCAAGTGAGACATTACTCAGAACAATCCGGATCGAAAAATCCGCCGCTTGTATCACGTACGATTTGTTGATTTCTTGGAAAGAGACTAATGCAGGTCGGCCCGTTCATCATCCGATCGTTATTGTGGGATGTTTCGACGCAGAACACCGGTTTGTCCGTTGGTTCGCGCGTGTCATAGCAATCGATCAGCCCGTTCTGTCGACCGACCACCACCACGTCCGGATAGAGGAATGCGAGACACTGGATGCTGGTATTGTCAGAATCTTTGATCGTGCGGCTGATACGCCCGACATCGGCCGTCACAATATTTACGTATCCATCTTCACCGGCAGTAACGACGTGCTGATTGAAGGCCGCAATGCTCGTGCAGCAGGTGTGTAAATCCTCCATCGTGCACTTGACACTGAAATCATACGACATACTCGATTCGCGGTTCAAATTAAGAACGCTGAGTACACCTGAGTGGGAAAGCAAGGGAATCGAGCATAAAGAATCCGACTTAAAAATGCATTACCGCATAGAAAAAGAATGCTCGTACCATCTGATGTGACACTGGTGACATGATTGTCGTCCATAAATTCCAGCCCGACGATTTCGTTCGAGGTATAGTAGATGGAATTGCATTTTGGAACCATCGCCAGCATGTCGGCATTCATGTTCCCGTTCGCTTCACAAAGCTGGTCATCGTATGTAAGGTTCCACAGGCGCGTACTGTTTATCGTTTCGCCCCAACTACCAGTGACGAAGAATCGCTCGTCGTCCGTTTGATGCGGAACCCAGCGTACGCAGGAGAATTTGGTCGGCATCAAGAACTGCGCCACGCCGCCCACCATGCTGTTTTCGTCTCGTTCCATGACCGGAAAGAATAAAAAGCTAAAAAAATGAAAATTTAAGGAACCGCTGTTTAGATTTGTTTGTTTTGTTTTTGAACACGCGCGAACCTCTTTAAAACAAACCGTGAATGTAAACAACCCGCGACTGGCGCGCTGTCAATGATAATTTGAAACCGCTTTGCTGTCAAAACACAGGTGACTTGAAAGATTGAATTCTAAAGGGTAGAAAACATATGAGATATGATAAGGTGATGAAGATGATGATAATTTTTAACTTCTGACTGAGGGTATTATTCGGTACATTATGCTTCAACTAGAATTCAACAGTCAAAGTCCTTCCATGTTTGATTTATATATTCACCTTGTTCAACACGTTGACAGGCAAAACTGTTAATAAAAAAAACTATCATAGTTTATACCAGATAGATTCATATTTGACATGGCCGTGCCTAATAGAAACCAATTCTCATTTTTAAAAAACATCTAAAAAGTCATCTGAAGCTTTGTGAATTTAGTTTTGTTCATCAAATCGCAATCTTATGGGTTTTCAGTCTCTCAGTTCGCTTTCAGCAATTCTGTTGCAAGAATTAGTTGCTTCAAAAATGTATCCACAGCTCGGCATGTTAGTTCGAAACCATATTCGAAAATATTGCCGATCATCGGTTTTACGAACACGCTCGGTAATATTCGTGGCACTATAGCAATTCGTATGTAGCAAATGTCCAAAATTGTAACGTCCAGGATTTTCAAATGTGATACAATAACCAACTTGTGTAAGGTTTTTGTGATGCTATGCATATTTTCGGGATGAAGAACACAAATAAGATATATCTTTATATAGACACTTTAAGGAGATAAGAATTGCGATTATTTTAACTGAATCTATCCTATTTCAATAAACTAGCCCGTAGTGCGTGTGCAAAAGTTGCTTCCCCAACATCGATTTCTCTCTTTCTATATCTCTTTCCCACAATTTGCTATCCAGCGCGTGCAGTAAACGTTTGCTCGCAATTGTTTCCTCATGCATCTCGCTCCCTCGCTCCATCGCGCTCAAAACGATAATTCACGACAACCCGTCTCTGCGAATGTGGAAGCTAGGCAATCTGTTCAGGTTTCGTTTAGATTTTGACATGTGTCATAATGAGTTGTGTGTGTTGTTTTCGAGCGATTGTGTGTGCGCGCTGTGGTGCTGGAGAATAAATAAAAATTTGTTAATAAAAAAGTCAATAGCTGTTTGTTGCGCATTGTAGTGCATTCTTCCACTGGTTCTTCCGGTAATGTGCTCGGTCGTTTGTGGAATAATGTGCAAATAGAGCAACTGTTCAGCGCAATAGTTGTCCAGTTCGTGCCATCGTCGCGAGCAAGGAAGAAAAAAACGTCGTACACGGCCTGGCAGGAATGCGCGTGTGTGTGCGTTTGTGTGGTTATTGGCGTTGATGGTGGTGGGTCGTTTTCTGTGTGAGCTGTAGTGGCACGGAAAATAATTTACGGTGGAAGGTGAAGAATAAAGAATCGTTTCACGCGGTTGCTGCTAGGGTAGCGACGGAAATTGCATCCATTGCTGTCGTGCAACCACAGGAAAAGTGACAAAGTGCATCGTGTTTTTCCACGGTCTCTGTGTGTAGCGGAGTTTTGTTCGAAGTGTGCGTATGTGTGTAGCTTCCGACATCCTTGATCGCAGAGAAGGACCAACCTTCCCGTGTCGCTTTGGGGGTGTCGTATTGTGGTGGTGATTTCTACTGCAAGTAAAGGATTTTTCCATTGGCACCACCTTTTCTGCTGCTCACCTCACCTCGTAGTTCACATTCTTTGCCCCGTTGCGTGTGCAACTGTATGTGCAAGTGTATACATGTGTATGCGTATATTCGCATTTGTGTAAGCGCAGGTCGCAGAGCATCAAATAATAGCTAAACAAAAAAAAGTATAACAAACCCGTCCAAGCCTAGCAGCTCCAGCTAGCCCCAGTTGTGTTTGTGTGTGCGTGTGTGTTCGTAGTGGGAAAATCCTCATCGTAAGAAAATTGTAGAAGCCGACTCCAAAGGAACGCAGCATAAAATGTCGCCCGAAACGTTCAACAGCAAAGGTGGTGGTAGAGGCGGCGGTCGCGGTGCCAACCGAAGGAAACTAGTCGAATCATCATCATCATCATCGTCGTCATCGGCGGCCGCTACAGCAACCTTCTTACTGGTAGTGCTGCTCGTGGCAATTCCGTGGCCATCGGTGGCGGCAGCTACGTCTGCGGCCGCAGTAAACGAGAACGATCAGGTATTATTATTGTCCATTTTCCCGATTCCTTCCCCCTTAGAAGATGAAACAACAAACCGTGACGGCGGCGACGGCGGCGACGGCGGATGCTGGCTACTGCTGCTACTTCTCACACATACATATACTCACAGTACTGCGCTCTCGGTCGCACTGCCTAAATAAATCTCAGAACAACGCGCACTCCTCCTCCTCTCTATCTCTCCCCTTTTTTGTCGTACACTCACGGATGCACGCGCGTAGGAAGCCCTTCCATGACCAAACGTTTTGGAAAGTGCGGCGGAACGAACGGGGAGTCGGGAATCTGGATGTTTGCGTATGTGTGCACGCACTGGAAACGGCCAGTTTGATGTTGCTTTTTTCCATGAATTTGAGCCCCGCCGCCGTCTCGTCTCATCGTGAGTGAGACGTGTGAGTATGATGATCTTTCTCACTTTCTCGGTCGGGTCTGTCGAGATCCCGCTGCCACTCTTCCACCCGTAGAGTCAATCAACGGATTTACACACACACACACACTCGCCTCTCTGCACAACTTTCCTTCTGCTTCTCCTTCTCACGCCAGTGAGATGTAAAGGGAAAGGTTTACTCACGCCTACTGCGAAAACGAGTGCGTGAGTGAGATGGACGGCGATTAAACGCGTATGTGTGTGTGTGCGTTTTCTGGGAGTAATTTAGCGTTTGATTGTGTGGGTGATTCCCTTTTCTAGTTTGATAGAAGGTGTGTGGGCAAGTGTACGTGCGAGAAAGAACGAGATGGAGTGCGGGTGAGCAAGAGATTCTTGTAATGCGTGTGTGCATGGACGATGCGTGCGCCTGTGTTACCGTTTGTGACCACAAATGTGTGTGTGTGCGAGCTGGTGCGATGTTGTGTATCTATATTGATTTTATGGTCCCTGCGATTGCTGCTTTCATCTGTCGTCTCCTCCCCCTTGCCAGCCTTCGCCTGGGGCAATTTAAGGGAGCCTCTAACGCAAGCCAAGAAGGACCCGAAAAGGGAAAACGGAAAACTTGCGTTTCGTTTCCGCTTCATTCGTCGCTTTAGTACCAGCACGTCCGTGCGCCTGTGCGTGCGTTTGTACGTGTGTGCGTGCATGTGTGTGTATGCGAGTGAGCGAGTAAGAGGGAGAGAAAGAGAGAACGAAAAGTGCGTAAGAATCGCTTTCTTAGGGGTCTTTGGTGGGAAAGGAGAGAGAGAGATCGAGAGGGGGGCAAGAAGGGAGGACAATCCGCACAGCAGCAGTGCCTGATGCTTGCTTGGAATGAATGAATGAATGAACCGAGCATGCTATGGAGAACACCTCCAACATCCCCTCTGCCCAGCCAACCGCAGGGTGTATGTGGGTGTGAGCTGCTGGTGTAATCTTTGTGGATCGAACGAGCAGGATGGGTGGGTGGGGTGGGTTCCGGGTGTAGGCATGAGCGATGTGAACCGCAAACGATGGCCGCAGTGCATAATCAAGAACGACAGCCAGCCAGCAACAATGGAGAACACGCAATAGAACACCATTCAACCTCCCCCCCCCTCCCTCCGCCTCCCCATCCCCGATTTGCTCGAGCAGAGCGTGAGCGGGAGGAAAAGCGAGAATGTGGTGGAATTAAGCGTGCGTGTGGGGGGAACAAAAATTCCACCAGATGGCGTATCCGACTCCGTGTGCGGGTTTACTCTTACACGCACGTGTCTGTGGTGCTTGTTGTTGTTGAGGTTGGCGATGATTCCTCCCCGGTGTCGTATTCTGAAAGATTTCTGCTACTCGCACATGAATGACGGACTCTGTGGGGCGAGATTTCGCCCGTGCTTGTGTGTGTGTGTGATACACTTTTCTGTATGTTGGAACTAGTTTTACTCCAAAACGGGTCTAACACCTCACACTCGAATAGGAGGCTTTTTTAGTCACTGGTATGTTTAGAGCGCGTGCTCGTAGGCTTTCGTAGGTTCCCCCCGCGGAAGGGAGCGGCAACATGGTTGGGGAGGCATGTGGGTAGGTGGGACTTGAAGCATATATGCAAACGGGTTGATCAAGGACGATCACCATCGGCGGACAGGAGGGCAACAAACGATACGGCCCAGAGACGGTGGCTTTTTGCTTCACTGAAGACTATGCTAATGAGAGTGTAAGATGTTTTGTGTGTTCATATGCCGGTGGAGGCATTTTGGTAGGAAACAGGTTTCGCCGGTGGAATAAAGACGAGTAAATCCACTAGGCAAGTATGAGACACTGCCAGGATGCCACGAGTGGGTTTCCTTTCCCTTCGTGACGACCCATCAACTTATCCACCGCCATCTAGTTAGCGCTCATTTGGATCTTCTTCATTGCCTCAACTGCCTGAAACCAATCATGTTTCGATTGAATCCTTCTGTTTGCTGATTTCATTTTTTTCACATAACACGCGAGTACGTGTGAGGTGTTTTACACTGGGCTAAGAAGACCCTCCAGGCTCCCCAGGTATGGGCTCACATCATATCATAAATGAAGCCCCACACCAGCTCCTACCCGGGCCGATGGATAGACACAAATCCATACACAAATCCATCTCAAACGAACTGATTGGAATATCGCACCACACAATGACGATGACAAAGACTCATGCCGTATTGAGTTCGTTTCGTGTTCCACCCCACCCCACCCCCTCCCCTCCCTCGGGGCGACGCACACACTATACGAACCAATCGACCCTCGCTGGCTAGGCCGTGCCCCCTTTAGGAGGAAGGGAAGGATTACCGGAAGGGAAAAAAGGGTTTTCAACACAATCCTTGATAGTGGCCACCGGTCGCGTATCCTGCCAGTGCGCAGGGTGTCCCATTATCGACGTGTCCGTTCGATATTGATCCACCACAGATACGGAACAACGCATTTGCTGTAATGTGCATGTGTGTGTGTTTGGAATGTTTTTAGTACATTTTTCCACTTTGGTTCACTTCCCACGCGTCGCATGATGGATTCTCGTACTCCGGGAATGTAGGCCGATGTGCCGAAGTGTGGACTTGTGAAAGTTCTTCACATGAACTTCTTCTGTTTTTTTTTTTTTGCGCGACTTGTAATTACCGGACTTTTTTTTTGTTCCGTCTGTCGTGAGAGAGAAACCCGATGGAGGGTTTTTTTTATTCTTTGCATTAGCGACAACAGGCAACACCAGTAGCAGAAACTCCAGCAGGAGCTCAAAACACACCCGCTGGCGTTTATTTTGAAAAATGAAGGTTTTTTCTCCTCCATTTGTGCTGCTACTGTTGTTGTTCCACTCAAGCGCGGTGTATAAAAAAGGGACCAGGTGTTACAACACACAGACCGCGGCACCACTGCGCCACTGTGCCCGAGGGCCTGCAGTTGAGCTGCTGCTGTCGAGTGATGGTGGTGGGTGATGGTGGTGGGTGGTGGTGGTGGTGCGTGCAGTATTGGGAACGGAAAGTTGTTGACGAAAGAAAATCGCGCAGTGTAGGCCTTTCGGCGGGCGCCTACGACGACGACAACCGACCGATCGACCGACCGGTTCGCGTGGTTTAAGAAGGTGGAGCAGGAGTGTCGTTTTTTATGCTAAAGAGAGTCTTCTGTCGTGGGCGTCTCGCTGACTCGATAACGTGTTTCGTCGCGTTCGTTTTTCTGTTATTATTATTATTTTTTTTTTTGGCAACGGCAGCAGCTTCGGTGCGGGTCATCAAATATCAAAGATGCGTGACGCGGGGGAGGAGGCGCTTCGGCATGATCGAAAAGAACGGAAAAATCTCCCTCGATTACCGACCGACCGACCGATTGACGACGGCTTCGTAACATCAGCTTTACCTTTGCTCTTTCGGCTCAACGGCTTCCGCTCTGATCGCTTCGCTTTGGAAGAAAACACCTCCTCCTCCCACTACATACCTAGTAGTTGGTGTATTTAATGGGAATTTGCTGCCGAGCTAACACACACACACACACACACGGGCGCATGGATCTACACCTGTAGCAAACGCCCACGTCGGGCGCATATTTTATGTCGCCTTGATTGGGTTGGACGAGGGACCGAGGTAAGCTTTTGTAAGATCCCGTCCCGGTTTCTCCGCTCTTTGATCGCTGCAACGGGGAAACCTTGTTGTTGTTTTTTTACTTCTTATTCTTCTTATTCGGGTGAATCCGACTCGGGTGAACCTTTCTCCAATCGTCAAGTCTCGCGGTAATCGTCTCGAAGCGTTTGACGCCAAACACCGGCCAAAAATGGGCAGCAGTAGGGATGAAAAGCGTGCAGAACGAATATCCCCGACGTTCGATTTCGAGCGCACATTTAAAGCCCGACGGCCAAACGAATATTGAATTTAATTCCAACGCTCCGCTTTGCTTGTCCAAACCTTCGCACTCCCGGCTGCGAAGGATACAGGAAGGAAGATGGGTCTGGGCGGGCGGAGAAGGGGATGGAGGGTTGGGAAAAGGTGGAGCAGGAAGCCGATAAAGGAAGCTTGGAAAGCTCGTCGCGAAAGGAGGAAGAAGCGCCCGTTTGTGTGGCGTTAACGTTTGGCTAAAGGAAGATGAAAGATCGTGCTGGAATTAAATATCCGGTTGTTCGGGGTGTTCTCTTTATGTCAGGGTTCTCCTCCTTAGCGCACACCCTAAGGGTAACGGCGGTCCAATCTCCTCCTGCTTTTCAACTCCGGACGTCGACGGGGTGGAGGAGGAGGCCGGCGGCTTGTCTTCTTGGTGTGTCTTCCGCCCGATAACGACGAAGACGCCGCTTAAACGAGCACAAACACTTTCTTCGGGGACGGGAATAAAGTCTTGGAGCTGCGCCTTCTTGGGGCGTGTGCGACGCGCGTATTGAGGGGGTCGATGGTGGTTGGTGAGGCATTGAACATTTGCCACCACCGCCTTTTTCCAACCCAACATAACCCGATAGCGACCTTCCGACCTCAACCAGCAAGCACACCACCACCAACCATAATGACCCCGAACAACCCCCTCGCGCGAGTGCTAATTGATAAATTGCAAACCTTTCATACGCGGCAACAACGCGGCTTGCCAAAGTCGCCAAAGTGATGAGATGTTGCATCATACGTCCAACAGTATAACAGTAGATCAAGTGGAAGGCGGCGTGATGGTAAAGAGGATAGCGTGTCCCTATCATGAGTCGTTTAAGATTCTTTCGAATTCGATTGGCAATCAAAGAATTGCCCACAATCGGGGGCTCTCTGGTTGCCGTCGAGTGTAATCGGATTTGCATCACGATGTGATTAGGTTTTTTTTTTAATTATAAACATTGAATGAATCCTACCATGCCGACTACGGCACCGCGCAATCAATTCTTATCTTATCGTTTCGGGACTATTGAATGTGTTTACATTTCTTCTTCTTTCTTCCCCGCATGAGTAGCGTGAGTGTGTCGATTGCTTTAATGCACCTTCCACTAGACACTCGTTTCGTTATCAGTTTGCGCTCACTATCAATCTGCTGTGTGTGTGTGTATGCAGTGTGTTTTCCGCCCATGGCTTATGGGAATTTCGTACAGTACAAACAAACAAACAGACTGACGTTGTCGTTGCGCTGACGTTGTGGAACTCTGGGAATGCGGGATGAAGAATTTTCTCGTTTCGTAGAATCTGATGTTGAAAAACATGTGGATTATTAAGATTTACTTGTCAGAATAGCACTGAGTGGTTTTTGAATGTTTTTCGCGTCTTGTGCACCGGACTTTGTAAATAGGGCATCTTGTAAGCATTCACGGATCATAATTTACCTGCTGGCCAACGAAGCCTTCCACATTTTATTTTTCCTATGAATTTTAATCGATGTTCACATTAATCACACTAGTGACGGGAATTTCATGGTTTGGAATCACTTCGAGATAGGCAAACTATATTTGGTGAGCCACTTTAGTGCAGATGTTCGTTTACAAGGTTTCCAATGTTGGTAAAAACGCATTGTAAAATAGTTCGAATACATCTTCTCTGTTATTGCCATTACAGCACGAATCTATTATCAAATAAACAATGCATAATGTTGCAACCATAGATGATCAAACCATCTTGTGATGGTCTGTCTTCACCTTTTCATCGCAATGATCGATTTGAAGATATAATCGTCCGTTTTTAGCACAAAATTTCACACGAAAATCAGTCCTGTCGCTATTGTGAAATTGCGTGCCGCCCGCAGATCACGTTCCGAGGAGCTCGGTATCAAATTTCCGATCAACAATTTCTCTCCCGCGAGCAGCAGCCGTCGGAAGATCGGAATGTTGCAGTGAGCGTGGATGAGGGACGACGGATGATGTTTAGATAAACAACATCTGCGTGGTTGATATGAACTACGAACTCAGAACCCGAAGGCCATCCAACCGCGTGCCCCACATACTTGCTGCCTGCCTGTTGTCCACCCCGAAGTCAGATTGATGGTTTAAATTTCTATTTCCTTCACGACGGCGTCGTCGTCGTCGTCGTCGAAGCGCACGGTAGCGCTACCCAAATTGCCTGCGTTTGAGTAATCAAACGCAGTTCATCAAGCGGGCGCTGCCGGTTTGTTTCGTTTGTTACGATCGTTGGCATATTGTTTTTCCCTTTTTCTTTTCTTGCTCCTCCCTTCCAATGGACGTCTGAGCCGGCAAGAATGGTGGGCACGCTGTGGGACGGAGGAAGGGCGTTTGGCTTCGGGATCAGTTTATGTTGGCGGTCCGTGACGATTGTACAGTTGTTAGAAATCGGCCAAGAATGTGGATTATGTTCCAACAAAATCGCACACTTGTTGTAAACTACTTGAAGAGCCAATGCCCCCATCTCCTTTTATTTGCGATTGAGATTGAAATTAGCAGTAGCAGCAGCATCAGCAGCGGCAGCAAACACTAATTGTCTTTCAGTTTCTGTTGCTGCTCCTCGCATTCGCTCGCATCCATCATCACGCCACCAGAGACTATTGGCTTCTGTTCTATTGGCTTTTCCGAAGCAATACATCACGCTATGTATATGGATTCTCCTCGGTTCGATAATTATCGCACTGCGAATGGCACCGGGTTTGTTTTTGCTTTCCTCCTGATTCAACCGGACAGATATAGCGCACTCTCGCTAGAACACATTGGCTGCTGATTTAAAATTTGCTTGCACATGAACGCGTGATAGATTACGAGTAGTTTCTGGGACTCAGATACGGTCATGTTTGGAAACCAGGACGATACAGCGAAACGGCACAATGTTGCTTTGTCTCTTGTGCGTTTTGTGTTGTGGACACTGGCGGAAGAAAATAACGAGATGAGATGGGCCCATCCATCGGGATGGATGATGGGCGCATGGTCGTAAACTCATTTTGCTTCGCGGCACTAATGCGACGACGGACGTGCCTTGTGTATGTGTGTTTGTGTTGTCTGCTCGGTTTTATCTCGTTGCTCCTGTGGCAGAATATAACTCGGCCACACTCGGAAAGACTACAAACTTTGCGACGAAAGGCCCATTGCTTTTTGTTCCGATTGTGCACAATGCGATTGTGGCCGATTTGTGCAAATTGTGTGTTGCAGGACTGCAGTGCATCGCGTGAGCCAAGGAAGGGACGAAGCTGGGGGGTGAATAATGTGTTTGTGTTGGTCATATTTTATGTTTCCGTTCCCTTCCGTATGCTGCTTCTTCAGACCTTCCGATTGTCTTGCTTGAACGCGCACCACTATAACCGCAAAACATCAAGACCATAAAGTGAACTCATGGTTCGAGGAGCCGTGGTTCCTTAGAGCACACAGACACGGGGCGACGACTCCAAAATGCATCCATCGCCTCGGCTTGCAGCTCTTGCGGTTCTTCGCGTTCTCGTTATAGCGAGTGAAGTTGTCATTCTCGTGAATTGGAGCAAAACCGACAAAACAAAAGAGTTTCAAGCGTCATGCAAAATGTGGCCGGATTGCTGTCACCTCCTCTCCTACCTACTCTTCCCGCTGGAGGAGGGTATCGTCGCTCGGAAGCGATTGCTCATGTAAATTTAAACTATTAAATTGCCTTTCAGAGAACATTTGTGGTGGTCATTGATTGTTTTGGTGGCACTATTCGCGGGTACTATTCATGACACTAGAGACGGAATACTTTTCTCTTATTTAATGTAAAAGCCGAGATGCCGTGAAATACTGCGTCATTTTTTACTAACCACTCACTGTGTCGACGAGAACGATAGATGCAAAAGATATACCTGTACATTTGGATTACAATTGGTGAACTGGGAACTAATGGCAATTATTTCGTATTAGCTACCTTTTAAGTGCGGAAGATATTAACTAAACAAACTAATGAGGGTAGTTGCATAGGTTTCCTTTGTAAGGAATAAGGTATGCAATCTATATAGCATTTCCTAAGAATGGTTTTATTTACAAAACACTACTTAAGCGTAGGATAGAATTCAGAGAGCAGCTCGGAAGTGTAGAATGTTCATTGCGAAAATTGTTCATTGCTCGTATTAATGGAAGATCTGCTTGTATTTTATGCCTCATGCCAGGAGCCACTTGTATCAGTGGTCATTGAGGGTGGGACCATCCTCTGATGGTCCAGGTGGCTAGCGAAAGGAATGCAATAGTTTGGTGTGCCTGTCCTACACACCTTAGTCTCCAACATTCGCCTTACGGGAGAGAAAGTAAATATTGAACTTCATTAAATTGGCTTTTAAATTAGTACGACGATTGTTTCGTTTTGTCTATTTCTCTTCCCCAAAGCAAGATCATTAGCTCCGATTATCCCGAAGATATGGGAATAATACTATGATGCCTTAACAAAGTAAAACAAAAAACGCGTAGGCTGAAGAAAATCGCAGAAAATAATGAACCGCTGCTCACAGTTTGTTGAGCGAGAGAAAGAGGGTAGAAAAGTAAAAAAACAGGCAAAGGCAAGAAATACAATCATCTTTGGTGCAAGCTATCCAACGCCTGCGGCATCCGCTACAACGGCACTGTTTTGCGACACCGCACTGTAGTGCTTTTTTCTTCCTTTAGCAGCAATGCACAGTATACAGTAGTGTGCCGGCTCGAGGGCGTGTGATGCCAAGCCGAACAGCGTATTATGCTGGCTTATTTATTTCTCATGTTTTTTAATGCCAAATTTCCATCTTTCTCCTTTCATACGGTGCTGCATCCT
>JXXA01012346.1:0-11823 GCA_000956255.1 Anopheles punctulatus | reverse complement strand
GCTCAAGGCTAAGTTGATCCTCGTCTGCCTGGTATCGAATAACCCTTTTGGGAACAATGAAAATAACGCTAATAAAAATATGTTTCAGCACCCAGTGACGACCACAACGAACCGTATTTGAACAGTCTTCAGCGCCCGAACATGAGCGTATAATTTATTTTGCTCATTTATTTCCTCCCGATTAAGGTGTAGTTAATTTCGCGTGATCACGGGGGTGTCTTTTGCGTTCAGCAAGCGGACCGGTTCGAAGTGGTGGCGGGCAAAAGCGCGCCAAACGGCTTGACAGTAACATATTTCTTTACCCCTGCCGAAACATACAATGTTGCGGAAGCTTCTAAAGCGACCTGGTCGGGCTAAGTGAAACCGGATCAAACCACCCGGTCGGAAAGCCTTTGAAGATTCGGGGTGGGTTAATCTGCTTGTTTCGGTTGACGGGGGTCGACCCATATCCTTGCGTGTTTAAAAATGTCCTTACTGTCCTATCCTTTTTGGCTGCAAGGGGCCGAAAAGCATCGACCATCAACCGAGTGATGTTATTTTATTATGCATGATAAGTCGAGGCGACAGAACACGTAAACAACGTTTTGTTTTTCTGTTTTTGCACGATTTTACCGATTTGCCATCATGTTCGAACATTAAAAAAAGGGATAGGTGGCAGGTTCTCTCGCTAGGGCTTTCGACTTTTTCGTGCAACTCATTCCAGTGAACTACGCCCGAATTGTATGGTACCAAATTTTGCTGCTGCGCCACTTTTCTCTTTTCCCTGGTGCGGTGGTGTGTGCGGAGGTTTCTCTGCTGGCGTGACGCGACCGGCATCCGTCCCCCGGCACGAACGGTGAGCGCACCGGGAACGGGCGAAAGCGAAGCCGGGCCGAATAATGAATCATATCATCGGCTGTGATGAGGCGTAGCGAAAGAGGGTAAAATGTGTCTCTCCACGCAACATTTTCCCGCCTTTGATCTGGTGCCGCCTGTGACAGATTGCGTATTTTAGATTTTCCTTCCCGCCCGGCCCCGACCCAACGGTGCCACGGTCCGCATGCATCCTTTTTCCGCCCGACCGCGTCGTCATGTTTCGGTTCCACGCAAGTTTGGCTTTGAAGCACGACGGCAGCGCGCGCGCTTGGCGACGAGAACGCAGAACGAGGGAAAATGGTAAAGTGCGTGCGGTTGAAGGCACGTTACCTTCTCGTCGCCTACGTTGTTTTGTTCGCAGCCCTCTTGAGAGAGGCCCTTGCGCGTTCTCTTGTGTCTGTGTTTTTTTGAGCCAGCTTCGACACTGCTAGGAGCGCATTCGCCTTTGAGTGATCATTTGCGTACTGCGATCCGGGGTTCGTCGCTTGATTGAAGTTTTTTGTTTTCGTGCGTACTATCGACGAGTTTTAGAAATGATTTCTATTCGAAATGTGTGCAGCATCATTTCAAATGTTTGTAATTATGTAAATAAAGAAAAAAAAACAAAAGTAATTATTTCTTAAAATGGGTAACGACAAATTTTGTTTATTCGAATAATTTTTTTTTTTTCGATAAATTTTATTAAGACATTTAGAATACTAAAATAAATATTTTATTTCTTTACTTATTTCACTCCATTCCATTATATGTTAAACAAATTGGCTGTATTTTTTAAGAAATTGAACTTTAAATTTATGTAACTCAATTTTTTAATTTGTATGACAAACTAGATAAGAAACGATGTAAATTATTTTATTTTGCCGCAATCCATTACATCTTTGACAGTCTGTGTTTAGTATTAACAATAATCATTATTCGACCATCCTAATGACGATGGAAAGAAATGCGTACTATCAGACCCAAACGTTTTGTTAACCTTCATTCAATTGCGGCGCATAAAAATGCTCGTAACGCTGCGGCGTTCGTCCTTCCTGGGACTACGAGCGTTTGCGATTCTCGACGCAGCAGCAGTAAGGCGCGCGCACGCGGTCCGCACCAGCGCGAACAACTGTATCAAATTTCAATTGTTTTATTGCCAATAAGCCGAAAAGGAAAGAAATTACGAGATTCGTATGAGATTTCGGCCCACTCCGATCGGGGCCCAAGCATCCACCAACGATGCGAAAATGCCGCCAAATGGCCACGAAACACCGCACGCACCGGGCGCAAAAGGCCAGATTTATGGCCCTAATCAAGACACCTATGGTGCGCGCTGTTTGATGGGGACCACTCGCATTCTTTTAACGTTTTTATTCGGCGCTTTTTGCGACGGTGTGTATCGTATCCCTCTGGCCTGGGTTGGGGTTCTTTTTTTTAGTGCGAGTTAGCGGCAGAATCCAGTTTGAGCGGTTCAAAAGCTGCGCTTTCATGTGTGCGCGCTCGTGTGTGTATATGCTCTCTAATTTATTTTATTTAACTTTTTTTTGTCATTCCAAGCGATTTGTGTTTTGGGAAAATCGAGATGCCGATACGAGATATGATGGATAGATATCAGCGCCGGCCAACGCATCGACCACGCCGGACAGAATGTGGGGCTGGTCCCGTATGTGCGTATCGTCGAGCCCGCGAAACCACACAAAACATCGTTTCTCACGCGTTCAATCGCGGCATCGGCATTTCGTGCTGAAACCAAACGCACCGTTCTGTACCGTCATAAATTTCGTTGCTTTAATATCTGGTCCAATGTTATCAGCGGCGCGTAATCTTCGGCCGTTGATCGTACGTTTTACATATTATTTGAGCGTAGTGATGAGACGGGGCCGGCCAGTAAGATGAGACGCTTGTGCCGGCTTAACAAGCCGCCCGCGTTCGTAACTAATCGTGTTCGCAGCAATACGCACAACGCTTCGGGATAATTAGATTTAACGATTTACTCATCGACGATGCTGGGTTTTCGTTTGGTAGTTCTGGATAGTTTGAGTAGGAAATGGTTCAGTTTGAAGAAAAAATTTCGTGAAGACAGCCATGAGCTTATATGAGGACATCTTTTGGTACAGATAAATTCCATTTCTTAAACCAGAATCAAATATGTTTTTTTGCTGAAATGAGCTATTACATAATCCTAATCTCCAATGGTTAGCTAACGTTTAATTTTTTTATGCAGAGTACCAATAAAGGATGAATCAATATGCACAAAATAAATTGAAATAAAATGCATGTTTAAGAAGCAATTGTTCATTTAAGAACGTTTAAGAAGTCATTGTTCATTTGAGAATAACATAATATCACCGTAAATCAGCATCTGCACTGTTCACGGATTTTTTGTTGGCGCCTTCGGCACTGTAGTTACACTACAGTTCAACAGGTGGCGCTCACGACTTCAGACAAGCTTCTATACCAGACTGCGGGAAGCGATTGTTGCAACTGGGCGAGAGAAGCTACATGGGAGCGAGCTGTCAAAATGACGATTGTGTTGTTTACTTTTTCCCGACCCATGTTTTGGTTCACCTTTTCCGTTCCGTTCTTTGTGTTACTAAAAGTAATTGTGTAAATAGTTATGTTTTAAGAGTCAAACGGTTCTAAACCGGTACGTGATATAGTGTAGCTACAATGCATCGATTATTGGACTGTGTAGCGCGCGTTACAGCCCCGAAGGATAGCTTCAAGCGATGGGTGCTACCGGCGCAAAAGTTCCTTTCCCCGACAAGGCAGTGCTTATCAGCTGGACCAGGCAGTTACCGGTCGCAATCATCAGAAACCACTCCGTCATCGATGGGAACGTCTAGTTGGACAGTTGAGAGTGCTGATAAGGTGAGCGAACAGATCGGGGCCACTACGATGAGACGCACTTGCAGAGTACATGCGGTATTTGCGAAGCATCTTCTACCATTCGAGTACGACCAAAGTGCACAATGTTTACAGGAGGTGTTGGAATTTTGATTTTCAGATCATAATATTTCGTTTTTGGGTTTTTTTTATTTAGCTTGCTTTGTATTATGTTTTAAATGCCCGTATGTCATAGAATAAGTAGTTGCTTCTGTTATATGTTGAAGAAAAACATAACTTTAACATTGGTCAGGGGTGCCTTGTACCAAACCTTGTATTTCAAAGTAGCAAAACCTTGTATTTCACAAAGTAGCAAAGTCTACGTACAACGAAGGATGATGCATGCAGTATAATATTACATGAATTCGGTTAGCATATTTGTCAATATGTAGTTCCAGGAAGGCAGAATGTTTGGTTTAGTGAATCATGATTGATATTTGCTAGTAAAAGTTTGTGCAAATTTGAAACCACAAACCGAGCTTTTACGCAGTAAACTGCCACAACAGTTGATACGATGAGAGATACCTTCTGAAAATGGTTCAATTTTTTGGTTCTTGTTTCACGCTTCAAAGCAAATTGAATGAAAATGAAACATTTGTTGGTTTCAATAGTTTTCATTGACCATGTTTTAGAATAAACTACAGCACAGGAACATAGAATAATTTCCTCGTAAGTCTTGTTTGTGTCATCTTAGATATTGCAAGAAAAAAAAAACATGATATAACATTAAAGGGCTCCATCATCCAACACCAACAAACAAACCCTGATGCATCATGAGTAAACACAAAACGTTACTATTTAGCTTTCCCGTACCTGAGCACAAAGCTTGAATATGTTAATTATTGCTCCGTCAAACGTAGCGCGACTCACGAGCGTTATCACTAACTGCAACTGGCAAATGTTGTCCCAAACGCATGCCAAACTGACGTCGTCGTCAAGCCCTAGGGGAGCTGCTGAAGGAATGCTAAGTTAACGAACCGTGGCGATGAGTAAATTGTGGACTCACTCAATTAGACGTTATTAGCGACGCTGTGCTAAGCAAAAGTTTATCAATTTTGGCGTTGACCAATCACATCAATATTTACCCGCACTGCAATGGGTTCGTTAAAGCTAGGCTAATAAAAACAAGCTTGTTGAAATTATTGAAAGATAAAAATAGAATCATCTTTCTTGTCCACTTTGCGCTCCATTTTTTATCCATAAATCCATAATCACCGGCTCAAATGCTCAACAACATAAAATGGATGTAAAGGTAATGGAAAACCTACGAACACTTAACCCTGACCCTCTTCAGAGGGAGATGTTCAAAACAAACCCCTCCCTTCCTCCTCACAAACGGATAGAAATACGGTCACAACTGAGCGAAGCAGGCGATGCGATGGGAAACGCAAAAATGCCGAACTGTGGGCGCTGCTTGCAACATCGTGCGTGTGTTTGTGTGAAGAACATGCGCGTCGCTTCTCGGCTGTGGCCTGCCGATGGTCACGTCTTCACTTTTCGCTCGCACGCACATTCGATGCTGCGCCGGTAGCATAACCGCGAGCATAAACAACAAACAGCATAGCGCAAGAGAGAGAGAGAGAGAAGATGGTGGTGCAGACCGAACCTGCATGTGTTCGTGCCGGGCATCGTTCGTGTGCCGGGGTTGGTGTGCGTACGTGCGATCCGGCCCGTGTTGTATGTGGCGTCGTTGTTTACAAATATAACGTAGACTTCCGTCGCACCGATCCACCGTACCCAGCCCACCTCCGCCACAGTCTTTTAACGCCCTCGGGGCCGGTTTGCTGCCTTTCGCCTCGGCGTCCGTTTTTCAGAACGAATCGAAAAGTCAACGCGATCGGAAGCAATCTTCCTCCCCGCTGACGGACAGCTTCGGACGGTTTCACAGCTATCTACGCATATCGCTCACGGAACGGTGCAACCTGCGCTGCACGTACTGCATGCCCGCCGAAGGTGTGCAGCTAAGCCCGAAAGATCATCTCCTCACGAGCGCCGAGGTCGTGCGGCTAGCGAGCCTCTTCGTCGCGGAAGGCGTCCGCAAGATACGGTTGACCGGCGGTGAGCCAACGGTGCGCAAGGACCTGACCGAGATCGTTGGCCAGCTGAAGGCCACCAACCCGCTGCTGGAAAGTGTCGGTATCACCACGAACGGTCTGATGTTAACGCGGCAGCTCGTCGGCCTGCAGCGTGCCGGGCTCGACGCGATCAACGTCAGCCTCGATACGCTCCGGGCGTCCCGGTACGAGCAGATAACACGCCGCAAGGGATGGGACCGCGTAATGGCCGGCATTGATCTCGCCATACAGTTGGGCTATCGGCCGAAGGTGAACTGCGTGCTGATGAAGGGTAAGTAACCGCTGGTGGTGGTTTTCGAGGAGTCGATGAGGTTAACAACTACAAACTGCTGGTCGGGTGCAGTTGCGCCCATGAAGCAATGCGAACCGAACAAAACAAAGAGACTGGAATTTGTGTGAAACGACAGGTGGATTTGTGCGTAAGTTGAGAAGCACGTTAACGTTGTGATCAATCCCGAACACCGATCCGACCGTTGCCACTAGTGTGTGCCTAAGCGAGGTGATAAGAGCTCTAATCACCGATAAGCCCCTGAAAAGAGGCTCCTGCTCTCCTAGTGTAACTAATCGAGGGCGCAAGAATGTTTCGTGTGAGGAGCTATTTGGACGGCATGTCCTCCTTCGTTTCTGGGCGAGTGAAGCCAACAACACTCCGATTGTGACTGCTAGTGGTCCTGCGAGCATGTGTGAGTGCGTGTAATTGGGTGGTGCATGTGGCAGTGTGCGCACGTATCGTATGCATTTGATTAGTGTGTCAGTAGAAATGTCCGGTTTGAAAACGGTTCACCCCGTGGTCATGATGGATTTGAACTGGAGGTTACCGCACCGGGTTCAGAAGGTTTCACTGGTTTCTCACCCGCTCTACTTGGCCATTACCGTGAGCTTGTGCTACCATCGCTTGCTAGGATCGCTTTTTCGAAAGCGTTCAATCCTATTCCAGTCTTTGTTTTGCGCTGTATTTGCATTCCTTTTTCCAAATCAGCCGCGGTTTGTGTTTGTGTACCTCCCAGCCTCATCCACTGTACCCCAGCATAACGTGACCGTGCTATTAAACACACATGCACACATGCACACATGCACAACACACGCTCAACCTTGCACGCCTTGCAGGATTCAACGATGACGAGATTTGTGACTTTGTCGAGCTGACGCGAGACCGCGACGTGGACGTGCGGTTCATCGAGTACATGCCCTTTACCGGCAACCGGTGGGACACGGACAAGATGGTGTCGTACCGCGCGATGCTGGACACGATCCGGGCGCGCTACCCCGCGTTCGAGCCGCTCCCGAACGGGCCGAACGATACGTCCAAAGCGTACCGGGTGCCGGGCTACCGGGGGCAGATGGGTTTCATCACCTCGATGACGGAACACTTCTGCGGCAGCTGCAACCGGTTGCGCATCACCGCGGACGGCAATCTGAAGGTGTGCCTGTTCGGCAACACGGAGGTGTCGTTGCGCGACGCCCTCCGCACTCCCGGCTGCTCGGAGGACGACCTGCGGTGTCTGATTTCGGCCGCGGTCAAGCGCAAAAAGAAGCAGCATGCAGGTTAGTGCAGGCGCACCGGAACCCGGGTGTCTGTGTGCTTTCCATTTACCGCGACATCGCTCGCACAACCTGGTTTTCCTTCGCAGGGATGCTCAACCTGTCGCAGATGGCAAACCGGCCGATGATTCTGATCGGCGGGTAGGTGGGTAGTGGCGGTAGTAGCGGTAGTAGCGGAGCTGGACACCCTTAGTTTTAGCGTTAGGCAAAATAGACAAAGCGGCAGCAGAAAGCAGCACCAGCAGCGGTAAGCAAGCTCGTTGTAAGTGACCATTTGTAATGAATCAACCTCAATCTCGACCCTTATTGGTGGGTCCGCGCAAATGGAGTCAGTCGTCGCGACGCGAGGCGAACCACGCACGGCGTAGGGATGCATTAGAGCGACCGAGTTCTATGACCTTCCCTTTGGATGGAGCAGTGTGTTGAGCAAACCCAGTTTGACTGACGACCATCGATCGTCGAGCGTGGCGTCAGTATTCGTAAGCCCAACCGTGCGCCAACTTCGATCGGTGTGCGTGCGTGCGAGCAGAACAAAATAATGGAGCGAAAACCACCCCGCCACCCCGGTAAACAAAACGTGACAACACACGGGACGTTGCGCCGCCTGGATCGGTGGGTGTGTAAGGTTCTCCCGTCCGGAAGATGGCGGCACCGGTGCCGTTATTTTCGGTCATTCTCGCTTCTCTTCCTTTTATGCGTTCGCGTTCCGACCGGTCAACGGGTTTGCTTTTTGTTTTTTGCGATCATTAATGAATTAATTTGTGCGTACTCGATCGGAGGGCCTGGGCAGAGAATGCATGTGTGTACACACAAGGTTACCGTGCGATGTATATATATTCGTTGCGCAAAACAATCGTCGATCGTTTGTGGTTGTAAGGGTAGATTGAATTTCAACCAGTTCGATACACCGTTTATTGGCGTGCCGGCTTGATGGACAGCGTAGGCTGTGTCGTTAAGTGGGTTTTGGATTTTTTGGCTCTACGAGGGATGTTTAAACCAAATACAGAAGAATTGTTTTAATTGAAGGTACGTAATTTTCCATGCTGATCGGTTGAATCGTCCTATAATTTACAACAATAATAATTACCACCTTCGGTGGTATTAGAAATTGTACAAAGTCGGAAAATTACTTGCATTACTGCTCTGATCTTTACGCGCAATAAAATATGAAATGTTTCAAGCAATCAATTTCAGTGTTCCACAGAAGGAAGACGGGCGTTTTACCCCGAAAATAACGTCCCAATATAATGCGATGCAAGCTAATGGGACCTTCATCACTCAATGTCCTTTTTGAAGAGATAAATTTTCAGAAGGTTTTTTTTCATTTGCTTTGGGAACTCAGTATGATAAGAGAACATTATGTGTGATACATTTACACACACTGCCACCACTGTGCATGATTAGTATGGATTGATTTACGATTATTGCCTCTGTTACAAGTTCAAATGGTTGACGCTACCGCTACTTGAGCCTTCAATTAATATTTATTACTTTTTTTTGTCCCCTTCGTATCGCACACAGGAGCACGGTCCGCATCACTTTCGACCTCATTTGTACAGACCTCATCACACCGCATCTCCGCACTGGCACTCCACCAGTGCCGCCCGTACTCATCCCTCAGCCACGTGGACGAACATACTGGCCGCGCGACGATGGTCGACGTGGACGACAAGGTGTCCACGAAGCGGGTGGCCAAAGCGCAGGCCACCGTTTACGTTGGTCCAACGATCGCCGCCCTGATCGAGAACAACGAGCTGAAGAAGGGTGACGTTCTGTCGATCTCACAGATGGCCGCCATCGTGGCGGCGAAGAAAACTTCCGACCTGATTCCGCTCTGCCACAACATCCCGCTGTCCTCGATCAAGGTCGAAACGAGCCTGAACAGTTCCACGAACGAGGTGCACATACTGGCGAAGGTGAAGTGCGACGGTAAGACGGGCGTCGAGATGGAAGCGCTGACGGCGGTATCGATCGCGGCCCTGACCGTGTACGACATGTGCAAGGCGGTGTCGCACGAGATCCTGATCAAGAACATCATGCTGGTGGAGAAGACGGGTGGCAAGAGTGAGTTCTACCGGAAGCAATTCACGCACGAGCCGCCGCCGACGGTTGAAACGCGCACGATGGAATCACGCGAGCCGGACGCGATGCCAATTAAAATGCGCGGCTACCGGACGGATCCGATCGTTACGAACGAACCGTTCGTGCCGATGTACATCTGAACCTACCACTGTTTACGTCGTCTACGCTGCTGTACGGAGGAGTGCCGCCTGCCTTTGTCTCAGAATCGCTCGTCCACGGCCGTCTGACCCCAGTCGAGTGCCATCCGGCTGGAGCCGCGCGTGATGGCCTGCAGTCGTACCACCAGCTCACCGTAGGTCTCGCACGCGAGACCCTTGTGTTTCGAGCCATCGGTCAGTATCTTTGGGTCACGCATTTCCGGATTGACGCCACTGAGCCAGCTCATCGCAGCCGAACACATGTTGGAGTACTTCGGTATGAAGAGAGGCGCCCGAATGGTGCGTTCCGATGACGCAACACCTTCACCACCACCACCACCACCGCTAAGCGGACAGTGTACCCGTGCGTAACCTCTGTTCGTTTCCACGTTCCACATGTTCGCACCATACAGACTAAACACGATCTGCGGCCAACCGTACGGGTTGGTGGATTTCATCGTAAACTCGATCGGCATGTTAAATACGACCGTCCGGTAGTCGGATTCGGTACGGGCGCTCTGCGTAACGGCGGACCGCAACCCGGACACCAGCTCCCAGTCCGGCCCGGCGACGATGTCGTAGCGACAGAACAGTCCACTTCCATCCGGACCCATCGGGAAGTAGCCCGATTCGAGCTGCCCAGTAACGGTCAGATGAAAGAAGTTTTCACTCTCGCCGGAGGTTAACTGCAGCTCCAACATGATGATGACGAGAACTTTCGAAACCACAAACAACGAAAAACAACACAAACAAACGCTCAATGGCCGCGACAAGGATGCGATGCCCGCTGACTGCGCTGTGTGTGTGTACGAGTGTCTGTTATGGTACGCAAGTACATCACAACTTCCATGGCAACGGCACAACACGATTGTAGGTAGGACGTAAGCATGAACACACATATGGGTTATACTGGGTAGTGCTGTAAGTGAGTCACATTTTGTAATGACATAAAAGTATCGTGAATAGCATTTAAAGCAACAAGAAAAGAACAAGAAAGCGACTGTTTAACTACGTTTAGTATGTTCATATTTTATCAAAATAAATCTGCAGTAGAGAACGTTAATCGGCGAATTTCTTTCAATAGTGATACATCACCATAGCAACTAGCTGAGCAAAAGAGAGCACAAACAAAAACAATCCCATCATTAGGTGTTATTGCAGCTTATTCTTTTTCTTCCTTTCGTATTTTGTTCAATGGTTTTCATACGCTCGTCGTGTCGACATTAAATTAACGATCATCCGTACAAACGCCAGACGATTGGCCGGATTTGTATGCATTCGTGTGTTCGCTCCAAAGAAGCTGAGTGCAGATGAACGATGTTACTTCAAGAATTAGTGGGAGATGCAGCGAGGATTACTTGCCCTCACCGATAACACTGACATGCTTCAACAGAAGGGCGACGGGATGCGGGAAAGTGTAAAGCCGATTTTGTGCACCTTCCCCACTTATAGGCCGCCTACCAGAACGTTCCAGTTACCGGACGATTTTTCTTCGCTTACATTCTCCTTCTCTTCACTGGCTGCTGATGGGGCTGGTTCCTGGCCGCGCACATTGATATTGTTCTCGTCCTTAAACTTGTTAATCTCCACACCCTTCTTCGTGATTTGGTCTTTGCCCTCCTCAACCAGCTTCTCCAACTGAGTCTTGTTTTGCTCGAGCAGCGGTAGCACAACCTCGACCGTTTGCTCCACCAGTACGCCCCCGATCAGCCGGAAACATTTTCGACTCGATTCGACCGTTTTCAGTGTGTCGATGACGGTTCTGGAAGGTGAAATCCCGGCAACCCGGGTTAGAGCGGTTAGTAAAGAGGAATGAGGAAGCGTAGGCGGGCGAGTTTCCACATCTAAATTCCCGATATGGTAATAATTTGATCACCTCGGGGGGTTATTTTGCCCCCAACTCACTTGTGCTCTTTGAGGTCCATCTCGATCGTGTTCAGATTATTGACCAAATTTCGCTGCTGATTCCGCAGCTGCTGGAATTCTGCATATATTTCCTCCTGGCTTTTCTTCTCCTTCGGTTTGTCGCTTGCGCTACCGGTAGCACCGGGGGCCGCTGCAGTTTGTGTTGCCATCTTTTACTTTGTTGGGTTATCAAAGGAAATTGTAGGGAGTTCGTCGGCACAGGCCAAGCAGAAGGATACACAATACACACGATTATTTCTTTATTTGGAAGAAGAATAATTATTTTTTCGCACCGCTTATGAATGTTTTGCTTCAGTCAAAAAACGTGAAATCTCGCACACTCGTACAAACACTTCCCAGTC
>JXXA01012345.1:0-11057 GCA_000956255.1 Anopheles punctulatus | reverse complement strand
CACTGGCACATGATCGTCCCGAAATTTCACTCGTTGGAGAGCTTGTGCGAACGCGGTCACGATTTGGCACCGACTAACAGCAAATTTCACGCTTTCCGCATTTGAAATTCTGTGGCGAGTGAGTTGCAGTGCCGAATGGGTGGGAAAAGGCAGTCAGGAAAAATAAACAAAAAAACCGGCGATACAATAACATCCCTGCGAGCGTTCGGTGGAAGCACGATAAAAGGAAGATATCGCTCGCTCGCTCGCTCCCCTTCTCTGTCTCCGTCACACGCAGGCGGGCACTTCGTGTACACGTTGCGAAAACCGAAGCGGCAAAAGGTAAACAACACCCGAGTGGCTGACAACCGACGGAATGACAGCGCGAATTTCCCTGACCCACACATGCATGCGCCCGTGTTGCAGCGCTGTCAGTGTACCGGGTGTGTGTGTGAGTGAAATAGAACACGAGACTGAGAGAAAGAACAATGAACGAGAGAAGCGAGCGGATAGCTATCTCGCTATTGGCAAACTGTTGAGTTTTTGGATGTGAAATTTACCACCGACAGCATTCGTATAGAGCAGGCTGCTGGCAGTTGTGAAATTTCCACAGTGTGGTTCGCAAGAGGGAAACTGTTCGCTGTCTCGGTTCGCTTATACTGAAGAGGCACAAGCTGGAGTGGGATCGCAAACTTATCGATTTGATCGTTTGCTTTGCTCGGAAAAATAAGTTTCAAAATTATTTGAAATGATAGTTGTAGATCTCAACGGTTTCGGAAGTTTTGCTATTTATTATTGTTTCATGATTTCAATGCTTAACCTAAACCACCTAAATCAATCAATGTATGAAAATAAAAATAAGAAGAATGGAAATCAGGTCTGTTTTTGAAAAATGTATGGTGTGATAGAAATGGTATTACATGAGTTAAAATCGTTTCATAGTTTGCTTAATTTACTTAATCCCTTTTTTACACTTTTATTTCATCACCGATTCAATTGCAGTTCGATTGCAACTGAATACGGATTGCGATTCAACCGCTTCCATAATCTTAAACTATAATCAAAGCCATACCACCACCACAATAATCACAGATCATCTATTTATGGTTCGAAATCACGCGCAATGAAACAGAACGCACTCCCCCCCCACACACACACGCACGCACAAATCTCATCTCTTCGCATTGCGGAAAACCGAGTACCACTGTTTGGTGGTGAACCCGCAGCCCAGCTTAGCGGTGGGCTTAGGGTGCCGATTGAGGGCCATTTCCAAAATCAATTAGCAACTTATCAAATAGTTGACACCTTTATCGAAACCGCACACTTCGTCGACGCCGATAAACTACGAAACCCCCAGGCTCGATCGTAAATATAATAAATTACCACTACTGTACAAATAGCACCGGGATATGAACTAATCGATCGTGTAGCGAGCGGGTGGTATGGTTTGGAAACTCATTCGTTGAAGCCGGTCGTCAAGTTGAGCCGCACGCTTGAGTGAACGATGTTTGCGTTGCTTGTTGAAGCTGTTTGCGTTGGAAAAATTGGTTTCCGTCAAGATGACGGAAAGGCTTTTTTTGCTGGTGTGTCTTACAAATGGGCAAGAAAATGGCAAGCTGGCAATGCTTTGCTCTCCCATATGTCAATGCTTGGTGGGTTGCTTTTCGAAGGGAGATTTCTTTTCCATTTCAATAAAAACCTACAATACTGCGATGACTCGCGGTGTCGGACGTGCAGTAGGCTTACTTTCAGTCACACTCAAGAAGACACTCAGTTTCACTTATTTATTGTTCCACGCCCAGTTGGGGCTTGTTACAAATCATGTCTTATTAATCATTTTGATTAATTGACTTTACGGATCTTTTACACGTCCAATTTGTGTTATGGTATCTTTAACAACACAACATTTGCAAAGCAAAAGAAAGACCTGATTAATTTGTTATTTACATAATATGTGCTCGGTTTTCTTTTGGAATATTTTTTTTGTATTTTTGCCTCTACCTTAATTTTTTTTAAATATCTCAACAGTCGTGAATGGAAATACATTTTCGAGAACAAATGTCTTTTAAATAAAAAGTTGGTCTTAAGTTTTATAAGTTAATGAAAACTGCAGATGAAATCACGTGCAAAACCAAATCACATGAACTTAGATATTGTTATTAAAATGTTTTTTTTTTTATGGGGTTAGAATGAGCTTCTGTCGCATTTTGAATTCATTATTTTTCAAGGTTGAGACGGCAGCACATTAACCACCTCCTAAAGGCTGTGAAACACGACCACACACTCTCGTGAAGCACCCAACAAAGAGCTGAAGCAAGTGATGATTGTGTCATTAACCAAAAACAAGCGAAAAAAAAGTCCCCTAAAAACTCCGGAAGGTCACGAGGCCATGGCTCGCTTCCGGGGATGAACATTTTTGCGCCTCGGAATGTTTTCGTCGTTGGCGCTCAACATTTCAGGTGCGCAACAATTGCAGCCCGGCTTCAACCTGAAGTGCTGCCAACATCGAGCGTACCGGCTACTGGTTGCGTTTTAATGACGATTTTCTAATTAGGCCACCATGGTTTGACGACCGGCGTTCCGCGATGGGCTGGAGTGCTTTCAAAGTGTGAACATAAAGTAGGCACTGTACTTGTTTGCTTGTGACTATGAACGTAGGACCGCTAGGACCTAGGCAGATAGGCCTTGCCTGGACGCACTATCGTTAAAACTCATAATGATCGTCATTTCAAAGGCTTTTCACCGGTGAAGCGGGTGTGGTAGGTGTGAGGAGACTAAAGGAAAAAAATGCAGATTTGTAGATAATATTTTTTTACACATACACACACCGAACGAGCAACACAAAAACAAAGGGGCCGTCGTAAAAAAATCCATCCCGCACAGAAAGCGAAGGAAGCCGCGGCAAAACTTCATTGTTTGTGATGCGATTGTAACAAGTTTTTCCTTTGTTTAGTATCGGTGCTTTGGAAAAAGTTTGCAAAATTTATGTTTATTGTCTCCGTGGGCTGGGTTTGCTGGCAGCGTGTCTGGAAATTTGTTTTTCCACTGCAATTTACAGTGTTTACTCCAGCGCAAGCCGCACTGCGCGCACCGGATCATATTTTTATCCAACGATTATCTCTTTTGCTCGCCTTTTTTATGTTGCTGTGTGTAACATTAGCGATGGGCTACGGGAAAAGCAACGCCGGGGATTAAACTTTTCGCTTTAATTGCATGCAAAAGTTTGATAAAATGTGTGAGCATTCGGATTCTTTCGTGACAGTCTTTTTTTCGTGCGGCAAAGTCTGGGCGAAAGGCGAAAAGAAAGCGATTTGAGACATTCTTCACGCACGAGCTACATTTCGCTTCACGTTTTGACGTTAAGTTAATGGAGGCATTAATGATACTTAAAACTCGTATTTCGGGGCAGAGTGGAGCAGAACATACGCTGAAAATGACGAGTGTGTAAGCTTCAATAAATAAGAAAGTAAAATAAAACAATCCCAGCCCCGAGTTACATCCCTCATCCGAATGCTCATTATTTTGCAGTGTGCCCGTGTAGCGTGTAGCCCCGCTGGCAGACACTTACTCGCTGTACCTGTTGAGTGCGAGATGGAAGCTTCCGACTTTTTTGTCTTCAACCACAACGAGCGAAATGGAAAGCAGAGTTTCTAAAGCTTACGGTAAGACTCTTCCTTGAGTTAGAGTTGAGTGATGGGCTCGGGAAACGTAGAAACAAATGGAGGAACGTATTCACATCATTGCAATGTGATGGATCTTGACGGTTGATGATGAAGAACTCTTTTGAATTTAGTTCCCTCCGTCACCAAGTAGAACGTGCCTTGCCCATATTTTTCTCACTTTCTGTAAATGTGAACATACTGGTTTATTATGAGATTGTGTTATGTTGAATATCTTCATAGTGGTTTTACTAATTGAATTCACTCATGATCATACCGTTTTAAAATTCCATTAACGTAAAACGTTATCCAATCCATGAAAGTCACCAGAATCCAAAAATCGATGCTACAAAACCCATTCCAACACGAAACAATGTATAATCTCATTTTACCGACAGCTAAATTGCCAAATTTCTAGCAGCGTTCCGTTCCGTTCTTCAATTTCCGTTCTCATTCCTCTGCGATTGAGTTATCGTTTCCGGCCAGGGCTACCCATCGTGAAGTCAGTAATGTGGAGCAGTGGTTTCGGGCCATGGTGAGAGTGGTCAAACGAGAGTCATCGGATTGATTGTTGCATCTGGTGGAATTGTAATTAATTGAATCGATCGCAGAAGCGAACACGACCAACGAGTGAGCAACGATGGCAATCGAGTAACGAGCGCAATGAGAATGTATTATTTGATGGAAGCAGTAGATCGATATAATAAAACTCCGGACATGGTACAATGGTTTGAAAGTAAATGAAAGTGTTGTGGGTGGGTTTAAGACCTGCACAGCTTTGGCTAATATCTAAGCGGTGCTTATTTAAAGAAAGAACGTGAGCGTGATATTTTCCGTACAAGTTTTTGTTCGTTTTGATGGTTCCTAGTATTGAGAAGCATAAATCGCTCAAGCATCATCAATCACACACATCCGCCATCCGGTTAAGAGAGGACATAAAAAACTCACTTCATACATCCTCAACTCCTCCGATGACACTGAATGTGGGAGCTGCAATGTGTGGAAAAGTAGAGGCAAAAAACTCAAGTCCAAACTCAAGGTATAAAATACAGTCGAAGCCGGCAGCAGTCTGTATCGGAGATTCGCCATTTTTTTGTTGCCACTGCCGTGACCGAAGCGGGACACATTTTTCGTCCATAAAATATCGACCATTGACGAGCCGGTTGCGGTTGAGATTTTGGCTTTTGGCTCGTTAAGCTTGTACCAGCTCGTGCCAAGGGAGCGGGGAAAGCGTTTCGCACAATGGCGAGCATATGTGTGAGGCGTTGCCGCCGAGTTGATTATGTAAGATTTGTGGCACAACGTTCCTTTCTTCGCCGTTTCGACGGTCGGTTTTGGTTGCTATCTATGAAAACATGCTAATATTTCATCACCATCGATCGTTCGGGCAGGGCAAAGCGTGCCGAGTGATCATCCCGCATGTTACGTTATCAATCTGTCTGCATGTATTGAACGCTAAAGCATAATATCCTTCGCCGTCTACGTTTTCGCGACCGATAGATAGATGACTTTTCAGCCACTTTTCACATAATTCGTGTGGGTGTGTGCTCGCGTGCGCTTGGCCAACACGGCGCGCAAGGAAAACTTTATCGATATTGACTTTTTCGCTTTCGGTCGGTGTTCACGGATGACGCGCCAAGTTTTGAATTCAATTACTATCGCAATAGCTGCGCGGTGAGGGAAGCGGCGCGGCCGGAGATGGATGGGCTCGGCATAGATCATACAAGCGAAACTCGATACAAAGCGTGAATACGCTTATTATTCGCCAACTCTTCGGGATCGTCTTTCCCGGCGTGGATACGGTGGGTGGGATGAAAAATGATAACGATTATGCTCATTGTGTCCTGGGTGGCGGAAGGAGTTGCCGTTACTTTGTGGTGGTTGTCAATGATAATCACTTATTCTATCAACTTCTGTCGAGGTTGCCCTTGTGAGGCTCAGAAGTGTATGCCACAGGGATGTGATGGAAATGTGTTAGAAATTTGAGATTATTCACCAAATGGGAAGATAACGTAATGTTTCGCAAAAGTTTGATTCTATGTATGTTGAGATAAACTGGTTTTACTGGTGAAGATTGAAAAAAGAATAATAAATTCAAAAACTTCATAGAACGCGCTGATCACTAAAACGGTGGTAGACATTTGCCATTTAAGCCCAATTAAAACAGATCGAAGCACAATTTGCTTGATTGGATGGTTTGATGGATTTAATATTCTACCAATTTGCTCTGGTGTGCCCAATGAAAACAGCTAAAACCTGACTGTAAAGTTAATATTGAAATCCCTTTGATTTCTTCGACTCCATCAAAAGCATACGATATCTATTCGAATCCATTTTTTAAACTGAGATACACTGTGTACAAAAAAAGTAAAGTCCAAAACTGTGTTATAAACATATCCGACAGGAATGAAGTAACGGTTGGAACAGATATGGTAGTTCACATATGTTTATTTCTATGCGCAATACATCAAAGCGGATCGAGTAATTTCCAGCAATGCATCTCGCAATGCATCACCGGTTCGATGGAATTTTGTTATCAACATATTAAGAGCTTCATGCATCCGGGTCCACGAGCAGTTGCTACCAACGGCGAACTTCATTTCGTTACGCTTTCCGGAACATGTTCAAGGAGCAATTGCAAGTAACTCACGTGTATCGCAAAAAATCAGTAGCTGGGAAAATATTTTTCTATACCCTGTAAACCTTCTGCATTCTTTGCAACCTGTTGGGTTGACTTGAACTCATCACACACATGCACAAAAGTGTATGAAACTTTACTTACTCATGCTTCTTCAATCGGAAGAGGAATTCTCATTATTTATGATGAACACAAACATGCGTGTCGTAGCGCCTATTGTAACAAAATACACTCTTTTCATTTGTACCAGAAAAATATTCACAGCTAGGAAGTCTTTCTACACAATTGTGGTTATTATTGTTTAGGAAATTTTAAACCAATAAACAATCGTAAAGAAAAAATCCGAATTTGCGAGCTCGAAACAGTTATCTTTCCTGATGATAGAAATGAACCTTCTTCAAGGGAAACCATTAAATTCCAAACGGTTTTCTACCGTCGAAGATGGCACTTGAAGCATGTTTGATGTTGAAGTATCCCCAATTGGCAAATGCGTGAGGTCTTCGCGTTCCCGGAATGCAGACTGTCTATTTCGGAACGAGCATGCCGGGAAGTTTTTATTTCGTTCTTGTGATAAGTACCACCGTAAGTATGCTTTTGAATGATATTTTATTTTAATTTTTGACTGCTTCTGCCCCGCTAGCCTCGGCGTGAAAGAATCATTTTGCGCTCCGGGCAAAATGTATTAATCTTCACGGGCGTGGAATAATAAAAACCGGAACTATGTTATTGATTTCGAAGCGAGCGAGCGATCGTTCTGGTGTGGCACTTGTGGACTTCTTTACTTGCGAAACGTTATCTATGCCCACTTGACGGCGACGGTTGACGGTTCGTACGGGGAAGTCGGACGTGCCGGTGGCAGCAGCATCTGGCAGTCATCGTTCGATTTATTACCACAAAACGTTTCCCAAAACCGTTTCAGTGGCCTCACATTGGCGCAAGCGAGCAAAAGGTGCCGCAGACTGCGTATGGACCATAAATTTTCCCTATTAACTTCATTACGCATTACGGTTGACCGAATGTGCGTCAGAGTGGAACACGGAGCACATTCTGCTGGGATGCTGGGAGCATTCTTTCCGGGTGGGTGCGAGTCATTGTCGGACACCCCGGGTTTTTCGGCACTCAAAACGATTCATACACCGGTAGCATAACTGCGAAGATGGGATTCGGCCAGAGACTCATGGTCCCGTAGATGGAAAACCTTTCAACCCGTGCGAATCATAACTTTTAATGTATTTAAAAGTATTAACGATTCCGGCGAGAGGTTTGAGGTTTTTGGGTCATATTCTTTGGATTATGTGTGTCATAAACCTTGGTTCTTTATTGCTGTGGATTATTCCCTGTGCTGGATTATTGTGATCTAAGCCGAGCTTCTAGGTTCTAGGATGAAGTGTGTGTCAGTGGATAGAGCAAAATGAGTTATAATTTAGCCTTTTTCATGGGTAAATTACTTATTCTGTGAATTTTAATAACTCAGTATTTCGATTTGGGAAAAAATACTTGATTTGACGTTTTTTTTCGAAAAGCTTAAGTGAATTACGTAAACAATACTAATGAATTTGAGTCAACCATTTTAATTTAGTATGCTTCTGGTAGTTATAAGCAAAATTCTGAAAATTCTTAACTTTCGAAAACTCTCTCTACATCGACTCCACACGATCAATTAACGCCGAAAAGTATGCAGACTAAACTCCACCAGCGCCATCTATCGCCAAGTGCTGGTAAGCAGTATAATGCTTCTAATAGATTCCGGATCGGGTTGTTGTATCGCCCTGCACGATACGGAAGCTTTTCCGGGAAACAATTTTTCCCGGAATCGACTTTACACCCGTGCGAGCACAAAATCGTTCTCGTGATGGGACGTTGTGCCAAGACCAACGTAACGGAAAACTTGTATATATAATTTTATTTTCCAACCCAGAAACTCGTTAAATGATTCAAAAAGTTGTAGCCTCTGCTACACCACCAGAAGACCAAACCGGTCTGCCACAAGGGATCCCACCAGTGTCCCGGGTGATGCCAGTCAGCTCCTTCCAGCCCAGTAATGATAATAATCACGAATGGAAATTAGCGTTAATGAGAGTTCATGCTAGGAGTTCGAGAGCATTGGAAAGGGTAGTAATAATTACCAAGCGCATGTGGAGGAAAGAACTCCATATATGAGGTGCCCGGTATCAGCTTTGGTGTTTAAATTGCCCTTTCCATCTCACTTACTCTCTGTCTTGAGAGTGATCAAGGATATGAGAATTTAAAGCAATTTAATTAATTATACTTTCATTGCATCTTTCATTACCCAGCACGGAATATGTCGAGCGGGTTGACTCACCCTGAGAGAATGTGTTGTGAAAAGATGGAGCTTACAGACAGAAAAGTTAACAATCAGAATCGCCAGAATCATCGATTATCAAAACTGCGATAAAGATGGAAATCATCGTACCCTGTCGTACACTCTAACAACTTCGGTCAATTTTCAAACAAAGTAACCATGGAATCGTTTTTCTTCACCATTTAATTTAACCATTTTCTCGTTTCAAAAAAAAAATAAAACAAAATCGCTCATAAATTATTACTTTCATTTTCAATAGTTTTTGCACGTTTTTTTTATTCATTTTATTTTGTTGTTTTTCTGCATTTTCTTGGATTTTCTTTAAGGTATTTCATTAGTTCGGCTCCCGCAGCGATGCTGATTCGCTGCTGCGTGTTGCTTGTTTTCACAACATTGTTTGTATTTACGTTCGGTATGTTTTGCTTGTGTTGTTGTTGCAGCGTTTGTGTGTTTGGTTTTGCCTATTTTGTTTTTATCTTGCTGTCTTATTAAGGTTGTGGTTTACTTTCATCAGAAGTGGTGTGTTTGTTAAGTAATGTTTTCTAAAATACTTTTATTTCCTGCCCCTTTTCCCAGTGGCCGCATCATCGCTCTCCACTTTGCAAGCTGCTTTGGACCGCATCTCTGATTCTGCCATTTGTAATACGCCTCTCCCATCTTTGATTTGCCAGTTCGGCCAGTTCGCACACCACCACGCCAGCGACGCCAGCGACGTATTATTCTTGCGTTTTGTCAAATGTGGTACGATTAGCAAAATACGGTTGGAGTAGTTTAGTTTAGTCAAGCTGGATATCGTTTAGTAACATCGTTTTGTTTAAAACCTCTTTTTAGTCGATTTATTTCACTCTAGCAGTAACCGAATACGGAAAAAACAAGAACGCAAAACACGATTAGCTAGTGTTTGTTTGATGTGTGTTTGGATACCACTCCTATCCGATCGCCGTACCGACACTCCGCTGCATCGTGTGCATCTTTGCTAAGCTTAACTAGTTGTTACAATCCGTACCATTTCGCTTTCCTTACTTTGATTTGTTCCTTTGTTTTTATGTACATACGCCATTCCGCACTGCTCACTGAGCACACTTTTTGTAAGACTTTATTTGTTGCATTCAAACCATCTTCACGTGTTTTCGTTTGTTAAGTTTTGTCATAGTTTAATAAGATTCTATGTTTTCGTAACAGAAAAATGTACAATTTTTATATTGATTCTTTATCAAATGCGTATATTGATGATGAGTTACTCTCTTATTAACTTGTGGTGTGTTTATTGTTTAATTTTGTAGTATCCTATCAAATGTGCCCTCTCATTTCTTGATTATTACAACTATCCTTGATTTGGTTTGTTTGTTTTATTTGCTTTAAATACCTTGTTCATATAAATACAGTACGCGCGGGGGTACGTTTCGAAACGCTTTGCTTTCGTTTCTCATCGTCTTAGTGGCTTAGGGTATTATGTAAGGTTCAGCGAATGAGATTGATATTTGCTTTACAGTCAGCAAGTAATGTGTTTGCCTATTTAGCATTTGCAGCGTTTGTTCTTTTTTCTTGTGCTAAACGATGCGTTCCTTTACATCAAGAGAAGAGCTATCACTATCGTATTAAAATCAACCGTAAGTACCCTTCCCTTTCCTCATGTTTTATAAGTACTGTGCGTAGGATCATATTGCCTTAAGTTTTGTCTAGTTGCGTGATGCTATGATGCGTTTATTTCTTTGACAGTAGTGAAAGAATAGCTTCATATGGATGATCTTTAGCATGAATAGATTTCTTTATGATGCGCTTTCTGAGTGATACGAAAGCTGTAGAGCATTATGATTTAACTGCTCCGTTTGTGTGAGAAGTTACTTTGTCTTGACGCATCTTCACATACATTGCTCTTCAGCTTTATTCATCATATAATAGTTCTGTCACGGAAATAACACTAACAGAGCAGTGAGTCGACATTCAAATGCATGATTCGCTTAAGATAAATCACAGTTCAATCAAAGTGAGAAGTAATGCTACCGAATCGTGGTGTTCTAGCACATGGTTGTATCGTGTAATGAAGAGCATGATAGCTGTGATAGTGACTATGATGGATCAAGCAATCGTACACATACGCCTCTGCCCATTGTCTGCAGGCTTAAATTAATCACACACATCACACCATCTCGCACCGATCAATTTTGCAAACAATGCTGAAAGCAACCCATCCCGGCGCATCAGTTATCTTCAAAAGAAATGGTGTTAAATTAATCACCAAACCGAAGGGTTTTACATCCAGAGGAACTGACGGTAGTTTCACGAAGAGCACTATTCCCTTTTTCACTAAGGTTAAGCAGGAGGAGGAGTACGGTGAAGCCTGAAAGTAATGGCCGGTTTGTATCTAGGTATGGGCCATTACCACATGATTATCGCGTTTCTTTCTATTTTCGTACTTTTCATGTCCGATTGGAGTCTCAACAATGATCAACAGTCC
>JXXA01012343.1:0-10714 GCA_000956255.1 Anopheles punctulatus | reverse complement strand
GCGGCGATAATGGATGCAGTTCAAAAGGATACACGGCCGGTGGCAATGAAAGCGTTGGGATGTTCGGCCCTTGTAATAGGGCGCCGTATCCATCCCAACCTGAACCGAAAAGCTCTCGACCAGCGAAATAACAACCCCCGGGTTCACGCATGTGTACGTTAAGCTCTCACTCGCAGGATGCATTCCTGTCTGGACGGACAGCTGGATAAATGCGTCGACACAAAGCGAAAATAGGGGAGAAAGTCCTCGAACGGGTAGCAACGGGACGACTCGATCAAGGGGAAAATGTGTGTGTGTGTGTGTGTGAGAGAGAGAAAGAGAGGGAGATTGAACTTGAAAGGGGTATTTATTTTAGGGCTAAAGTGGTGAGGTGAGCTGCTAAGCCCACTGCGACCGGAGTTTACGTAACATGCGTGGGTAACACCAAAAGAGTCGCTTGGGATGCGGCGCCAGAAAATGTGTCAGTGGTTCAAATGATTTCTGCACCATGGGGTTTTTTTATCTTTTATGTGCACTACTTTTTCCGATCATTATTTTTGCAAACATGTTCCAACTGTTGAAATTGCAACATAAACACGTTTGTAAAATTGATCTCTTTCCAGCATGCAGAATAAGGGACATACATACATTAAAAATCACCAAAGAAGAGATTTACAGTATGTAGAATGTCATTATGTTTTCTATTTAGGAGGTAAAATAAATTTAAAATAAAAAAAACTATTTTTAACTGGAATAAGAAACATTCATTGATGCATTTTTGTATTTTTTGTTTATGTCATTTATGTGAAACAACTTTTCCATTTTTAAATTAAATTTAACGGAAAAGTTTTTTTTTAAATTTCCTAGTGCAAGTTTTACAAATACAATAAAATGTATTTCTTTCATTTCAGATTTTCCAATGATTTGTTAAGAACTGTAGATTAACAACAACATACATTTTATTATCTTCCATTTCAAGAAAAGAACATGTCTTGTCTTCATGTGTAGTAAATCATGGTGCAAAAAGTAAGTAATTTCTCTGAAAATGGATAAAATTATTTTCATTTCAGCATTACCAAGTCTTCGCTAGCTTAACGATTTTAATAGTAATTGTTCAACAAAACAAATCATTTGATACCTTTCAATGTCAAACAGATCTCTTGAAATATGTTCCGACCAATGGGTCATTAAGGTACGAAGAAATGGTTCACGAATTTGTCTTTCATGTAAAGTAATTATTGCTGTTTTTATATTTTATTGGTTTTTCGATCGGGTCACTTGCTGTTTTCAAAATTAGGAGAGTTTCTGGAACATATTGTGATGATTTATGATGATGTTAGGATAATGATAATCTTATTATTCTCTATCTACACAATACTAAGATTTTTCCTTAGATTTCAATAATTAGATTTTAGAATAATTTAAATTATATTTCTAACAATGAAGCATTCCTCTTCCACACAGGATCTAAAACAAGCCACAACAATTTATTAACAACACACGATTGGTTGATTGAACAAGAAAAGAGCCTGCCATGCACTAAACTTACGGCGCTACCCTGTCTGACTGCCGTAACCCGCCGTCCAGTGCGCCCCGATGGAGGCGCGTGGTGTTTTTCATCCACAAGTGAAGGAACAAAAAAAAATTATACCAAAAATATATCCCCAGCTCGGTACGGACGAAACGAGTGAAAAAATTGTGGGTAAAAATTGATACCAACAATAAAACGAAAACGCACAACGATGGAGTGCATTAGAATTGTCTGGTCTGTGGTGGTCGCATTTTTTTTGTTGCTGTTGTTGTTGGTGTTGTTGCTTGCCGCTCGCTGTTGCGCCAATATACGCCCAAGCCGAACCCCTATCAACAACGTTGCCATCACTCCAATCAGCGGCCGGGAATTGACGCTGCAAACGAGTAAACCGGTAAAAGGGAACCATCTCTTTGATCATTGTGCTGTGCGTCAGCATCTTCCTCTTCCACGTCCGCTTCATTTATTCGGCTCCATTGCTGGTGCACTGGAGGCCTCATGTGTGTGAGTGTATACTTTAGGAGCAACCACAAAATCTAGTCAACCCCCGGGCCCTAGCTCAATGTCGGTTCGTGGTTTTCCCAGAGGAGAAAAACCGTACCGTACGATGCCGGAGAACGCCGGCTCAGGCCGGTGAGTTAAAGTTGCCGCCAGGAAAGCCTAACGACGGGTCGGATCCGTTCACGCTACGGTCGTATGCAAATCAAACAAGCTCACTTCCTCTCTCTCTCTCTCTCTCGTGAGCGCACTTTCTCTCCCTGACACACACACACACCCACGTACTGCCACCGAGACGGGCGGTTCTTTACTTTTGATTTTAAAATCCAAACCGTTTCCCAACACGCCAAAGGGGATTTCACGCCTTCCACATCCTTCCGGGCGCGTATCCCTGTGTGACGCGCGCGTATTTTTGTATGCAACCAATCCATACCAATCCGTACCGTACCTGTGTTGTAGCTGATACGGCCCCGATTCGCCGATAGGGGGGAGAAGAAGGTGAAACAGACAAAAAAAAAACCCCTCGGCAGACCCTGCGGCAGGCCTGGGGTAAAAATCAATTTAATGAGATGAATTTGCCGTACCGATCGCTATCATAAATGTCGACGCTAATGAGGTACTCTAAATTCGCGAAAGCAAAATCTTTTTCCCTCAAAATCGCCACATTCACCCGCGTTCCGGCACGACGCAATGCGGATAATGTTGAAGCCGTGGGAAGGACGGGAAGCGCTGGGGTGGCGAGTTTAAAGGCTCGCTCGAAACTTCGGCACACAAACGCGGGGCAGTGGCACCTAAAAGGGGTCGAAAAATAGCTTTGCAGATTATCGGTTGAGCTAAGTTACGAGAGGGAATTTAATGCATGAGCAATGCGTGGCATTGCGTTCGCGGTGACAACTTAATTTTGCTTTTTTTGTGTGCATGGTTTCATTGTGTTTTGACGCACGTAAAATGGCATTTCAATTAATTTGTCAGGAATCTGTTGCATGTGCGATAAAGTAGCGGAGTGAGTGAAAACGCAATATGACTGTGGGCTTTTTCACAACAAGGAATGCGATAGAGTATTATTGTGAATTAAAAGACAATTTTGTAGAGATTGAGAAAAATAATTCCCATGGATCCGCGGGGAATATGAAACTATAAGGAATGTCAAGCATTCTGAAATTGAAGAACGAGGTTTTTAAGCGCAGAATAAACAGTAGATGGAGCATATTTTATTATTAGTCAAATAATATCAACAGTAACATGGCTAATGAAAATAAATGCCATCAACTTCGTCTTGATGGAACACTCAAACATTACTCTGACATGGAAGGAAATTTACATCGGATCTTTTTGCTAGGATCATGTAACGATGAATGTTTCATTACATTTACATCGATAGTTTACTAAACAAAGGTATGTTTCTCCGTTTGTAATGGAAAGTCTTTCAATGTGATGAGATCCATGCGTTCTACAAGTTTCGAGAAGTGAGCATTCAGATGCAGAATATTTTTTTCGTTTTCAAATATACAGTTGATTATTTCAGATTAATTTCTCTACCTAAAAAGTCTTCCTAAAGCGGCTATAAATTCGACAAAATGAGCGTTAAAAATGCTTCATTTGTTTGACACAATGGCGTAATTTATTTAAACAATCAACCGCTTGGGATTAATTTCAGTAAAACTTGGATGTAAATGAAGACAAATAATTAACGTTCAATATTTAAAATTAAATAAAAAGAGTTTTATAAAAAATATTTCCATTCGTAAGACCCAACAAAAGCTATTTTTTGTTTGTTGATAAACTTCAAATAGAAACATCAACATTTCACGAGAACATTCCCAATCGTTTACCTAATCAGCAACAGTGGAAAACTCGGATTATACGTGCTGATTAACTCCACTGGTGGCTTCCGCATGCAGTGCGGATTAAATTTCCTCCGAGTGGCAGCTAATTAATTCCACCCCAGCTCTAGTTTACACTTTCTAGTTTGAAACCAATATAGAAAACAAGCCGTTTTGCTCCATTCAACTGAACAGCTTGTTATCTGATAGCAAGGCACACTAGGATCTTACGCCATCGCTGGGGGGGAGTGGATTAGTGGAGCACCGGGCCAGATATTGAGCCCATTTTGGGGCCACCGGGAAGATCGAGTGAGTGAAAGATAAACAACCGAATTTCACACCTTGCCCACATCCCACACCAGGAGCGTCAAACTTTGACAGCGAATTTGACATCCAATTTGGCTTTACAATTCGGGAGTTAAGCGGTGAACGGGAAGGGCTAGGTGTATAATTCGCCGAAAGTTGGATAGGCGTGCTCTGGTACGTATGTACCGCTCCTCACGGGCAAACAATGGCGCCACCGATAGCGCCTATCTGGCAGATTATCATTTCTCAATCATCCAACCGGATGAGTGGAAAACTATTTTCCCGCAAGCGTGGGGCCAGGCTCCGTGGCTGATTGGCCTCGACTGGAGCTGTGCTAGCCCCTCGAGATCCGGGCGCACTCAATCAGCCAACACTAGCTCCCGGTTGTCTTTGGGCTGTAAAAGCCGGCCCCGGAGCCGATCAGAAGGCTATCAACATCATCTTCATTGCCACTTCGGAACCGCATCGATCGGAGCCTTTCGTTCGGAGCGTTCGTTCGCAAGCCATCTCCATCAATCAAAACAACCGTCGTCGCGTCCCAACCCATCGCGTCCTCTCCCGCGGGACACAAGGCTTCCGCCGCAATGATGTTGGGGGCAGCAGATGCCATTTCTCAATTCGCGGCCCAGCAGCGCAACCGGAAGTCCGTTGCCATGGAACGCTGCGTCACGCTGCGAATGGGGAAATGTACCGCCGGGACCTGAGCGCTCCGGTCACAACGGCATGATGGAAGGAAATCGATCATTTCCAATCGCGTTAGCATAGTGTGGGCCAGTGGGACGACCCCGTACCGTGTGTCACCCGTCGCTGGGGAAGAGTCCGCTGGAGGACAACTGGACGGATTTATCCTTCGACTCACTCTCTTTCTCTCTTTCTCTCTCTCTCTCTTTCGCTCTGTGTCTGTCTCGTAATATTATAATCATCATCGCGCGGGAACGGGTTGGCGAACGGGGAACGAAGGGTGTGGGAAAATGGTATTGGATTGGTTTCTATTGCACTTCCCCACTTCCGGGAAGGGAGACGGCGAGGAGTACCACGGCACGGCTTTCAAATCACTTCCGGTGCGCTCATCCTTCGGTCGCGGCGAACGCAACCACACGGAACCGAGTGGGAGCCGATGGGAGAGATGATGTTGATGATGATAATGCTGCTGCCGGTGATGGTGAAGTTGATGGCGATGATAAACTCTACGGCGGTGATTTTTCCCATCCCAACTCTCCGTTCTGCTCCGGTCGGTTGGAGCTGATGGGTACGGTTTGTTTTTTACCTACTTACGCAACAAACAAATAGCAAGATAAAGGAGGGAAAAATCTCGCACTCATCCCACCGATGGAAAGTCCAAAGCAGGCGGGCGGTCGGTTGGTCGGAGCAGCAAATGATAATGATGAATGTTTTACAAACCGAGGCTGTGTTTCCACGCTCGTGCCGAACGCTCGACGCGGAACAACAGGCCACATTGATGCCACGCGCGCTCGGCTCCGTGGATCGATAATCGATGGCACGTTGGACCGCCAGCAACACGGGCCAAGCCTGTTGGCTGTTCCCTGTTCGCTTGGGGAAGTGGGCGAGTGTTAAATCGTTTGTTTGATTTATAGACAGCACAGGAGGCGCTGCTTGATGGAGGTTTGAGAACGCATCTAAAAAGATTTAGGTTTTCTACGGCAACGGTAGTGGGTTGAGATTAAAGGCAGGGCTCTTTAGATCGTTTATTTTATCGTCGAATCGAATATTGTCTTGCTTCAATATTTTGTGTCGGGGTTTTTAAAATAAATTGTTTGGAAAACAAGTACTTAGTCAGGCCTAAACCAATGTGTTTCATAACAACACAATTTTATTTCAATATCAAAACACATAAGAAAAACATTGAAAAAAGGAAAACATCGTAATTGAGGAGAGAAATAAAAATTATATTATTTTTACCAAATCAGGAATTAAACAACCCAGGAAAAATTAATACCAGATGATTAATTAGCACAACATACGATTTCAAAGTAGTAATTTGAGGTGTTTACAATCCATTTAAGATACTTAGGACCATCTCCTCCAGGCTCCTACTTCTGAGTTATTCCCATGTTACATTAAGCAATTGAATTCTTGTGTATTAAAATTTGTATGTGAAAAATTACTTTAGCTAGAACAAGTTCACAATTTTTGCAACTTTTATTTTATCTTCAAGAAGATTTTAGAAAACATTAAATAAAAATATGTATGACAAAATTTAAGGTCCATCGTGTTTCACACTTTGTCCATCGTATTGTTTTTTCACCATTTTATTGGGTTTTCCATAACCATTATTGAATGTTTTTTATATAAAATAGTCGTCTGAAAACCACTGCCGCTCCGTTCGGCGATGCTGCCATCTGTTTCGTGGCCCCATTTTTCGCATTATTTTCAAAGCCGGAATGCTCCGAACGACTCCGAATCCATTTGCGTTGGTCATCGAACAACCCACGGGCAAACGGAAATAAATATTCCACACTCCGCGATCGGTTTTCCAAATCCCGCGCGGCGCACGGAAAACTGACTTCTCACGCAACTCATCGCCATGCCCGTCGCCACACGCCCCAATAGCACCACCCAATCGATTCGGATGCGAATGATGAAGGTAAACAACAATTTTACGCTACTCAAAAACAGATTTAGCAAATATGTTGTGAATTACACTTTCTGTTTCATTCCAGCGCGGCACGGCACGGTGTGTAGTGTTGGACCAAATGTGTCGAACCAGATGCGAGGTGTGGAGGAAGTGAAAGAATGGGAGTGAGGATGAGAGGACGTCCTATGTTTCGATTTTTATTTCACCGCAGCAGCGGCGCCGGCCTGCTGCTCGGACCTGTGATTGCAAAATCATCAAACATTATTTTTATGTCCCTTGCGACAACTTCAAGCAGAACGAGCGGATACGCTTTTTTTCACCCTCTTCGCTCCTGCTAGTTGGTGCCGAATTAGGTGACCATCGGCGTCTTCGTCGCAGGTTCGTTTTTAGACGACTCCCTTGAAGCCAAGTTCCACGGTGCCGATGAGACGTCGCTCACTGGCTGGCGGAGGAACGTGATACGTACAGTGGGAATATCCTTGGCGCGGGCACTTGGAACGAGTTCCGGTTGGAGGAAATTCAATCAAATCGAATGTTGCTGTTCCCTCCCGGCCACCGGGTCCATTTCCTCCCCATGGGAAGGCTAAAAAGCCAAACGCCCTACCGGCGAAGCCAGCACAAGGAACGATTCTCGAGTGGAGGTGCTTCGGTTCCGTACATTTCCCTATGCTTTAGTTTTCTTTTTTTTTACTTTCGATCTAAGTTCGAGCAGCTCATTCACTTTCGTCGCTCGCTTCTCTCGGACGGTTCGATTCAGTTTCCGTTTCGTATGGAAATTCGGATTGCCCCTCGCACACTGACGACTGTGCTGCCACCCAAAACACACATACACACACACACACTCACACTGATATGCCGATTTGCATTGGACGATAAATTGAATTCCATTTTAATGAGAATCACTCCCTCAAAGCACTTGGGGAACTGACCGTCCGTGGAGGGTCGGCGAAGGGACCGTCGGTACCGGGAAGGTCACTTTTGAATTGGCTAATTTATGCGCTGCGTGTTGATGATGTTTTATGTGTTCGGGAAGTCGGATGTCGTGGCATGAGCGCCCCGTACCGCGCCCCCTACCATCACCGACACCCTCCATCTAACACCCTCACCGCCAACGTCTCTCAAGTGTCAACCGAACGCCGCGGGTGAGCATGTTTGGCAAATTACGTTGAAAATGTAAAAATCACTTCACGTCCCGGGTTCACGAGCGTTCGTCCGTCGCACGGCGGCACACTTTTGCACCGTTGAAGAAGTTGCAGCCGGCAAAAGGCCGCACAACTTATCGCTCGTGTGCGCGCTCGCAGCGTTCTCGCTTTTCGAGCCGGCACTTCACCGGTGTTCACTTTTGTCGCAACCGTGGATGACTTTTCCGTCGTGTCCACTGTACGCGCGGACGATTTTTCTCTGCCACGCCAAACCCCCGCAACCCAGTCCGAACGTGAAGCGAGGGAACATTTTTCTTGCTGAAATTTTTACTTTAGCTCGCAAAAAGCAAAAAAAAAAAACACTCGTAAAAGATACCGATAGAAACGCGACCGAATTCCGGGTGCCTGTGAACTGCATTTCGAGCATTTGGTTAGACCATTCGGTACGGAAGGAATTTTTCACACCTTTTGTAAGATGGAAGGAGGAGGGGGTGGGAAGTGATTGGGAAAATACATCCATGGCAAAGTTTTTCAAAGTTTTCACACAGGGGCCAAAGCATGTGGTCAAAATCGACGCGTTTTCGGCGGAATGAAAGGGATTATTGTGCTTTATTATTTGCTGCCCAGAGATGGTACACCTGAACCCCTGAATAAATAACAAAACTCTATGAATAAATAGCAGATAAATAAATATTTACGCAGCTACTCTCTTAGCAGGAACTATTTTGATAATCATTTAAGATTTATAAAATGTTGATATTATTTAGAAACTATTTACGGCTTGGGAACTATTTACTATTTTCAGCTTTAAAAATTTCTAAAATATTTTTAAAAACATTTATTTTTTCCAAAGTACCTTTTCACGTTTCAATATTTGTGTGTGTTTCTCTCAGATACTCTTATATGTTTCGATAGATCTTACAGATTGTTCACCTTTGCTAGAGCAAGCATAAAGAAAAATTGTAATACATTTTTTTAAAATAATTGGTTGAAAGAAAAAAAAACTGCATGCAAGCAGTGGAGTTTTCTCACCTTTTCTTTGGCAACAATCGCAACGATTGGCACTCTGTGCGTCTTAAACACCGAGAAATCGAATAACCTCACCTCACGAAACTTACCTCCGATAACTGATGAGATGAACCGTGTTAGAAAATTCTTCATAGAACTTAATCCGCTTAGAGCTTAAGCCATCCAAGAGAATTTGTAGAACTGGCTCAGAATATGATAACAAAATTCACAACTGTACAAATTCAAATGTATAACCACCATTTCCTTCCACTGTGCGCATCACAAACTCTCTCTGTAGCTCTCTCTCTCCCTCTCTCTCTCACTCTCGCTCTTGTAATCTTTCTCTGTTTCTCTTTTCACAGTGCCATTTTTCAAACTGTTTGCATTCGCAGAAGTACTTGAAAGAGAAAAAGGACAACAATTTCCGGAAAATCTAACGGAAGTATCGTCCCGCCAGAGGTTCCGCCACCACCAGCAGCAGCAGCAGCAGCAGCAGCAGTTGGAGAAGCTGGTTTGGGTGGAATGAAAAGTAAACCATTTTTCCTCCACCCGGCAGCAGCACCGACGGAGGCGGAGTGGTGTAAAATCTTGGTCTGTCGCTTGCTGCCAGACCGAAGAACTCGTGTGTCCACTCGGACGGGAAAGAAAGAAAGTACGTTTCGATGCGAACACTTTCTGGAATCCATTTTTCCCGCAGCAATCTTACCGTAGCCCCGTTTTTTTGTTTCTTTTTTTTACTTTGCAGCTCACCACCAAAGATTCGACCATTTGCCTCGAACCCGTCGGTACGCCATTTGTTTTACACAAACGGTTAACGGCTTGCGCGGTACACGGAAATAAATCAATCCCACGCCAGGAGCCGTCGCTCTCGTCGTTCCCGCGTCTGCTACTCCTTGCCTCCCCTTCAGGTTGTTTTGACAGTCGCGCTCGCTCGCAAAGCGCGTGTAGTTTTTCCGCCATTTTATCACACGCCCGAAAGCAGGTCCTGGCAGCACCGGTTGCCGGCAGCCGTTGGGGAGACCGTTGGGGAGCCTCGCTTGTGGGAAAACAATAACTGCCCGCTGTAGCGTGTGCATGCAGCCCCTGCCGAGCCACCCGCAGGTTTCGGGAAGCTTCACGAGAAAACACCGGCAACACCGGAAGCGACCGGTTCCGGCGCCACCGAGCGAGACGAGCGGGGCGCTTAAGTTTCGTACAATGTAAAACTTTCGCGCCGAAGCAAACGGAAATGGGAATGACAAAACACCGGCTTCCTTCGGGTGAGCACCTCTGGGTTTGGGCCGTGCGTTTGTACGTGTATCGGGAGCTGCTTCGTTAGCCATTGTTTCGGCACTGGGATGGTCTGCCAGGGAAGTTTACTTGTGAAAACCGCTCCCCGCTGTGGGTATGATTTCTCGGAATGGGGCTGAAAATCGGCATGGAAACGACGAAAAACGGCTTCATGCATGAACATGATTGAAAAACGCTCGCTCGCAAAATCCACCATCAAGCATCTAATTGGAGACTATCCTAGAGGGCGCTTTCCTAGATGCGATTGCTAACCTCAACCGGCACTGGACCGGTTGCCATGGAAACGGCAAGCAAAATGCGTAATAAAGTAGCTCAAATATAAACATACAAGTTGGAAATTAAGCAATCAAACACGAGTTACTCACCGGACTTCAAGCCCCTCCGCCACTCCAGCAATCTCTTCCACTGCCGCATCATAATTTATCTTCCCCGTCTGACGTTTATGGATAAAGTTTTCCACCCGGCCGTGTTCTCCCGCACGTGGTGAGGCGTGTTGTTTTATTTCGGTTTTTGGGATTTTCTCCGACGCGTCCGGTTCGTCCCT
>JXXA01012334.1:0-13158 GCA_000956255.1 Anopheles punctulatus | reverse complement strand
GGGTAGGGTGCGAGAATCGGAAGAAAATCCAAAAACTCAATTTGTATTCATTAGGCTAGCTCCCCGCCGGCGCCTTGAGAGGCTGAGCAGCTGAGCTTGCCGGTAACCGACCGACCGACGAAACGTCAGTCGGCACGAAAGCTGAATGAGTTAATTCATTTTATTCCGTTCTCCGGAGCGAGAACGAGATTTGGGATGTTGTTTTTATCGTGTTTTCTTTTTGTGACCGAGAAAAAAAACCGCACTTTAGATGCCTTAATGTAAGAATATGCTTTACCGTTTCTTTTTTATAAGCTCGCTTGTTAAGAGATGCTACGAGAAGCTGTCACTGGATCATCTTATTTTATCCTCAAATTAAGCAGAAAAAGGAAACGAAGCGAATCAGCGGCTCGCAACATGGATGCACATTTAAGCAAGGCACTGGTCCTAGCCAGAATGGACACGAAATAAGCTAACATCGCTTCCCAAAAAAGGATTGACGATTGAACGGCACGCACCGGAAAGGGCAAGCAGAATTGCTCCCTAAAGAGATTTTTATCGTTGAAAGCGAAAAAAAAAACAAAAACCGTTTCGTCCGATCATCGGCTCTGTTTGATTGAAACGTTAAACATTTCTTCATTGGACAGCGTACGAAGAATAAATAGAAAACTCGTTCGTGATCGTTTGAGCCTTTCGCTCTGGAGGCGAAATGGTAGCGTTGTGAAGCGGCCAGGAGACGCGATCGAAAGCGAGGAAAGCTCCAACCGCATGACGGTGCATTTTCTGTGACATAAAAGGGGAAAAGTCAAAGGTGGCAAAGGAACGGTTGCACACATATACACACACACACAAACAATACCAGTTGAATGAAAACCATTAGCCAGTGGTGCGTGCCTTCGTTCGTATACGAAGTCACCTTCTGGTGTGCGCGGTTTGCTTTAAGTCTCATTCAACACCGTGCTTCGTGACGGAGACGACGAGCGAACGCGGGTCCGGACGCGCGCAAGGTGGACGTGGGACCGGTTATTGGAATGTAATTTATACCGTACACGTTCGCGCGCTCGTACGCCAATGACGGCAGGTCGAGACGAAAACGAGACCAAAGATGACAACGCTAACGTCGTACCATCCAGCGACCCAAGCATTCGAGCACTTTCTGGCTGTGGGCGGTGGGATGTGCCGAAGAATGTGAAGAATTTTCCGACCGAGTTCACTACCCCGAAACGTCGCTCTCGCCTCCTTCACCGCCAACATTCCAAACACCGAAGAAATGCAGCGCCCGTGCGAGAACGGAAAGCCCAAAACCGGCCGGCCGGCCGTGTGGTAGACGATTTTTCCACTCAATTAAATTATCGATTCTTGAACTTCAATTATGTGCCAGAAGTTGCGCCCGTGCCGTTCCGGTGTTGTCGCTGCTGTTGAACATTTGCTCGCCCCCGGGATGGCGAGGTGTCGCCGGATGCTTTTTCATTTTCCGCGATGGAAAATTCTTTTGGATATTGGAGCGCATCTGTGAGGGTTTTTGCGAGGAAATACGGGGGTAGAAATTCGTTAGACCACGCGTTAGTATTCCATTCAATGCGAGCTTAGGGGAGCGTGAAGAGAGGTCTCGAGAATATTAAAGCAATGCGGAAAGGTGTACGGAGTGAAGATAATTATAAAATTTTGATGTTTGTGGAGTTTCTGCAAATTGTTAATATTGTTAATTGTTCCATTTCTTGGAAGTAATATTTTATTTAAATAGGACATAAACATTGTTTTCAAGCGTATAAAGCCCATGCATAAAACAAGCATTAAAAGGGGCATAACATATGCCCATTGCATACCTTGCGGGCGAATTATTGTTCTTTTTGCTGTAAACTACTGAAAAAAAAAACGATTTATTGTGCTATCTGGAAGCATTATAAAGGCATTTCAGGATAATCATAAATAATTCTTGTGAACATTTTCTTTACTACTGAACTGAGTAATTTGTCCTGTTTTTTCAAATGGTTACTGGCTTGACGTTAAGATTTCATAAACACACAATTACGATTGTTTGCAAATTGCATACTTTTTTACATATTTTTATAGCTTTCTTAAGAATCTCTGATATCACTACTCATCACTATCTAAAAAGCCTATGCTTCTCACATATTATTATGAATAGAATGTTGAAACACAGCAGTTCTTAAAAAAAACAAACGTCATACAATCAAATAAACATAAATTGTCGCAAATTTTCCGAACTCCGTTCATCCAAACCAACACGCAGGTTTCATTTGCTTCGAATCGGTACCCAACTCACCACCAACGAGGACCGAAGCAAATCTAATCCTGGGCCCATTTATCATCCAATGGAAATAACAAGCATTATCGGTGCGCGTACTTTTTCTACGTCGGCGACAAACACTAACAAGGCATGAGAAGGAAAGAGATTTGTGTAAATGTCAAACCATCATCGCCTCGTTCCTTCATCATCATCGGGTGGAATCGGTTGCTAAGATACATTACCACCGAACCGGGTGCCTGTATGTGTACGCTGCGCGTACGGCAGACAATCAAACCACGGAGACATGCTGTCGTTGTTTTCTTTTCCGCTGACGAGCTCACTTCCAAAGTGGGCGTTCATAAGGCGAAATGCGTGCCTAACAGGTGCAAAGTGGTCCGACAGCAACACAGTACATCAATTATTTAACGCGCAATCGTATAGGTCCCTTTCCACCCATGCCATTTTCCTACACTGGGCTGGCAAAAGGAAGGTTCACCGGCCGTTTAAATCCGCCGAAAGAAACCGAATCTTTGGGCAAGTGTAATTGTGGCTACAACAGCAAAAGCAAAGCAAAAGCGCATTGAATGCTGCTCGCAAGAAACCCACGCAGCAAATGGGATGACCGTCGTTAACAACGTATTTGGCATTTTCACATTGAACACCTACCCCAACACCGGAACACCGGGTTCGCTTGTGCGCCTCCTAATTCCCCCCAGGGAAACTGATGCGTGAGCGGCCCGGAAGTAGGTGGAAAAAGTTCGCCACCACGCACGCACACCAACAATTGTGAGAAAGTTACCCTCCGGAACGAAGTAAGCTGGTGGGAAGGGACAAAGTTTATTTTTATGCTTTTGTTTACAAATCGTTTTATGTGTACCCGCGCGCCAACTACGACAACGACGACAATTTGTCGACCGCAGCAGCCCGGCAGCAAGTAGACCGCCCAGTGCCGAACGCCGGCAGAAGGTGAAATATAGGCGCATGAGTTGGAGGACATCGTCAAAAAAACGAAAAAAATGTATAGGAAAACATTTGAACCCAAAGCAAAATGAACTTCCACGGCAGGCAACTGGTTGGATGGAGCTGGTTGGGAGGGTTCGAGGAAAACATGGCGAGCATGATTATGGTCGGTCGGCTTAATTGCGGAACGGACGGTTCGCGGCCGAGCTTTGTAAGTGGGCGTGTAAATTACCGACTCAAACACGGCGGAACATCGTTTCGCACTAAATTCGACCGGAACCGATTGTTTACGGCAGGCGGACTATGCGGAGCGAGTTTGGAGCCGATTTAGGTGTGAAAAAGGGTTGCTGCAGAAGTGGTGTTAGTAGTGATCCGTATGAAATCCGACAATTTCTTTGGCGTGTCGGTACGGGGTAGGGTGAAAGGTTGTTTTAATGAATGTTTTATCGTTACAATGATTGTTACGCGACACCACGAGAGATTTGTGTTGTTTGCAATAGGCAGTTGCAGCAGCAATTTGCATACATCGAGGCGCTCTATCGGTGAAGTGCCGGATTTCTCGTTTTCAGATTTAATTTATTTTAATTATAAAAAGTACCTTCTGGGATATAAAACTGATTATTTTATATTATTTTAACAATTTTGAAGTTTTTTTTAATTTAAAGGCTTCATAGAATGGATAAAATTTCAAGACAACTTCTTTACAATTTTTAAAAAAATATTTCTATATAATGCTGCGTCTATTTTCGGTGGGGAACTTGTTTTTGTAATTGTTAATAGACAATTAAATTTAAGCTATTTCCATGGGACGCACAGCGCATCTGTCAACAATGTTCGCAAATTGATCGTGAAAGATGAGAAATAAATTAGATAAAGTCCTTTTCCATCGAAGATATTGAAGCATGCGGTATAAAATTCGCTACCTTTTTATGAAACAATATTCCAAATTTCGGTGGCGTTTAGTACCAAATATCATTTCGTCTTTCCCACTTCCATACGCTTCAGCTCATCAAAGAGATAAAAATACTCATAAAAGAACCGTTTCTTCTTCACTTGTTTCCGCTCAGAGTAAACCATCTATTTTGCACACGTACGTCATCAAATCGCACGAAACAATGGCCGCCACACGAAAATCAATCTTTGCAGGCAGCTAGGTGAGCTGGTGAAGTTAAATGGATCTTCACAGAAAATTGGAACCGGAAATAGTATGGATGCAGGTGTGTGATTGGAGGGCGTTCGGTATTTCGTTTCTGTTCGTTTTGAAGCAGACGGATTGCTGATTGCTTGGCTGCGGAGGTACGGCGTGAGCTACGGTGATGATACGCGACGCAGACACATTGGTGACAGCGAACAAATGGATGGTTGTAACGATAGGGCTTCCTCATGCCGGGGCTCTTTAAGATGCTTCGGCAAGGGAGAAAGTGTCGAACACGACACCGACACCGAAAAGAAAGGGATTGTGTTTGCGGCTTGTCTTTTTGCCGGCGTGTCGATTGGACTTGGTGACTATTCTTCCGCACGTTGAGACGAGATTTCCCCCGGGAGAGCTTTCCTGGCCCGGTGGGCTAACGAATGTAGCTTTTTACATCCATAACGAGTGTCGTGACTGTGTTGGTGGGCATGGCTAACGACAGGGTATTTAAAACGCTACTGACAGGAACCGATAAATTCCGGACGCAGTTTGACAAGCGATTCTTTTTTTTTTAATTGTGCGTAATTTCTAAAATAAAAAGATTTTTCTTGTGGATAGCAAAAAATCTGACTCTCACACCTCCGACCGAAATCGATACTCGGTAGGTGTTAGGTTACGGCGTACGCGCCTACCTTTTCGCCGATGGGAAATCCAGGCCACGATAGCGATATTTACGCGATGAGTGATATCCACTTACTTTTGCGATTACCATTCGAACGTGTTCTTCTGATCCCGCACGTAGCGAGGGTAGAAAATGTGTTTTCTACCCCGTACAACTTTTCGATCGTAACATGGCGATGCGAACCTTCAAAGGGAAAGAAAGAAATAAAAACAGCACCGACCTTGAATAATAAAGCTTTAAAATGTCATAAACTTTAAACCCGCTTACGACATTAGTAGGAAAAAAATCGGTCTTTGTTACATAACCAAGCCACATATCCGAACTTCTCCAAAAGGGTAACGATATTGTGTTGAAAATATGAAAAACTGCCCGACCTTTATCAATACTTTGCACGAACTTCGCTGTTTCAAGCTTTATCAAGAAGTTTTTCATGTTCTGTGACAAAAACAAACGCCCCTTTTTTTTCTACCGCTTTCCAAGCCGAGTATCGCGCCCGAAGCTAAAGAAGCTTTCCTGTGGGAGCGCGGAAAGTGGCCACCGGAATGGGATGGAATGCCAATGATTTCAATTATGGATTATTTACTTTCACTTTGCATAGAAATGGCGGCATTAGGTCAGGTTGGTGTTGGTGCGTTGCGCCTCGTTAGCCGTTCCTTGTTGCGCATTTCGTCCGATTCAGCGCCATAATCTTGCCGCACTTCTGTTCCACCTCACGCGCTGTAGAAGATGGCCGTCGGAAGCTGGATGGAAATAAACGGCGCCCCTGGGAGTGGTGATGGAATGGAAATGGTCAGCACCTGGCCGTGCCCAGACTCCCGCTGACTTTTGAACGGGGCGTGAGCATTAACGAAACAATTCGAACCAATCTAGCTGAATGGCAGGTATGCTTTACCGTGCCTGTTCAGGTGAACTATTATGTCGGTAATAATGGAACGTTATGTACTTCTAGGAAGTTGAAGCTTAAATTGTATCGATTTTGTTGAGCGATTCGAGCGCGGCGCTCAGGGTGAGCGTTTAATTTGCTTAAATGTTAATTTGAATTGCAATGGCTTTGAGCAGTCGTTTGGCGTTATTGAATCCTCCTAGAGCAATATTAGGTTTAAAGGACTTGGGATTAGGACGAAGTAGAGCTGTAATATTTACTGTGATGAAATTTAACAGGAAGCAAGAGGAAAAAACATGATAGCAAAATACGACCTACGCTTTGAAATTATTCAAAACTCTTTGTGTACACAAAAAGTAAAAAGTTCGTTCGGAATAAGAATACCCGGTAACAAACAAAAACGTGGGTAAAGTTTTATGAAGGAAAACTTTTGTAGGAATCCAAACACTAGAGGCGATCAGCCGAAATTCGTTGCCTCTGAAAGATAGGCACAGCGTGGTACACATCAAACAAATGAACTCGGTAGCGAAAAAATATAAGTTTTTTCGCTATCGAAACCGCTACTTTGATGTACATTACGCCAACGTGTATGGAGTCCCGAAGTAACCTCCGATTCATTATCGGTCCATCTTAAACAATGCTAAAAAATAACAGTTTAAACACTATGCAACACATAAACGGGCGTCGTCATGTCTGCATCACACCGGTGCCGATGATGGAAAGAAGAAGCCATTTAATTGAGGATGAAGATAAATTTGTTCCTCACCTTAGCACGCTTTCGGAAGGTATTTTTAACTATAGCAAATTAACATTCCAGTGGTGGATTTTTTCTAATAGACAAAGTGGTTTTCGAGTCACGCAAAGTCGTAAGCTCGATAGGTTCTTGAAATGAAGAGCAGTTTTGATTATGCCAACGACTTTAGAGGAGGTTATGGTGTGAAATGTGGTAATAATATATCTAGGCTCTAATAGTTCAATTCAAACAGCTAAACAGTCATCTAACGTCGATCGATTGTGGAAGTTATCGTCAGAGTTCTTCGGAATAGAAATTAGCCTCGATTTCCTAACACTATTGGAATGCCTATTCTCCTCGATCCCGATTACCGACTATCGCCCACATTTTACTAAGGCTTCGGAGCATCGATCGGAAGAGATTTATCGGTGGAAATCAATCCCCGTGTAGCAATTTGTTTCAAAACCGATTGTAGGACGGAAACTTTAGCGATTCGAGCCTGTCGAAGCTGGTGCCGGATTCTAATTATACCGAAACTGTTGCCCACAAAACAACAACCAACAGCCGCCAACTGATGCCGTCGTTAACATTCAGCGAACGCGAGGCACCGGCTAGGGAGTACGGGAAACTTTTCGCCGGAACATTACAGGACGCCCACTAGCAGCGATACACGGTAAGCATCGGATCATTTTCTTACGTCAGATTTTGCTTCCCATCCTCCCCATCAGCACATGTGTAACAGAGCCGGGCGCGTGTACAGTGAAAGATGGCTCCTTTCTGCCGGTTTGACGTTACCCCGGCCCAACGAGACGGTGAGACGTTGAGTGTGCGATGATAGCCGTAATGGCGGAAGTGAAGGCGCACAAGAAGCCGCGCTTCATCAAATCGGCTATTTTATGGAGCGCATTTCAGCGCGCGTAATCTGGATTACACGTTCCCCGGGACGCTGGATGCGAAAGGAAGGGCGCAATTGGACACGAGCATGAAAGGAAGGATAGAACCTTATCCCGGTGCCATTGTCGGATGTCCGGGGAGTTAAAGGTGCCGGTGATGTAGCGCATCTGAAAGCCTCAGGAGGGTGATGAAACTCGTGAAGTATCTGACTTTATCGATCTGGTGCGGGTGGGGCAAGCCCGAGAAGTTGTTTATTGTTTGATTTATGAGCACTCCGATGGGCTTCTGAGAGGGCTTCCGGTTGTGTTTTCGGTGAATCCGGCCCTTCAAGCGAGCGCGGGACAACAGGAATTTAAATACTGACGTGAAGTCTGCGGTCCGAGGTGGTTCGGTGGACAATTTCTTGCCGATGCCTCCCGGGGGAAATTATTCAGCTGAAGTTACGAGAGGCCACCACAACAGCCGGACGTTGAGGAGAAGAAAATTACGGAAAGTTTCTTGTTCGCCAACGCTCCAGCGAGCTACGCCCAGTGTGCACACGGGCTAGTGTACTTTGTCGAGATTAGCGCTTGGTGTTGTTGCGATAAAGTTTGGCTTCGGTTGCACGAACAACGGCATCGCGGATGCAAGAAGATAGACACCGAAGCGCAACTTCCCACACGCCCTCCAAAAAAGGACTTTGAAGGCATGGTCAAAGTTTGGTTAGTCCATGGTGCTTAATGGCGGAGGTATCGCTCTAGGTATAAGGTCAATATTTGTTCACAAGAACCTACTTTCAAGCTGAAGGTAAAGGTCAGATGCATCCCCTAAATGTGTAGACCACTCTGTAATTGGAACATTGTCGTCGGTGTGTGTGTGTGTATGTGGGAGGTTTAGGTTTTCTACGTGTGGGGAAGTTCTATGCAAAGTCTTACTGATGTGGTCAATGTAAATTGCTGTTCTAGTGTTCTCTGCCTCCGCTCGGAGCACAGACCGGATGGGCACTTGATTTATCCACAATTTTAGCTCCAAATTGCCCTAATGAGCATTCAGGAATAACATTAGCAGCATCAGCAGTATCAGCTGCAAAGGACTACAACTACAGCTCCGTGAGAGGGTAATCCATAAATTAGTATTCTATCATCCTCTTTTCCCGGCATCGGACCGGCTCGCACGCTGGAAAGGAGGCGGTGGCTTGCAATAAAGAGGATAAATCGCACCCAGGCTGTCCACCGTGGGCTCGCGCCTGTTCGGGACCCTGCTGTATGTGTCCTTTTTCAGGTTCAGGTTCCCGAATGCTGTGAACACCGCAGCCCACGCTTAAAAGCGTCACCGGAACGAAATCTGAACGAGGATGAATTGGACGATAAATTGGACGACCCCACCACCGGTCGTCCCCGAAAGGAATCGTTGCGGGCGCCGAACAGAATTATGAGCGGAGCGTTTCGCATACGAAAACCCGCCCGGACTCGAATGGAACCTGCGTGGAAATGGATACACAGAACAGGGAGGACGGTGTCGCGGGATTTTCTAGCCATTTACTTGTCGCTGCAGCATGTAGCTAAACTCGGACACGGTGTTCTTCTTGGTGGCGGGCTCCATCGCGATGGCGTTGCGCTCGCTACGCGGTGACAAATAAACTCCCCCAAAAATCCCTCCGGGATGGTCCACCGATGCAGGGATGCCGGACGGTTCGATTCGATGCACGATAGCGGCACGGTCAGTGCTGCTGGCACTTAATTATGATTCGTTTAAGCGTCGGTTTGGTTTTCTAATCACGCACCGCGCACCGGGCTGGGATCGGAAGCTGGAAGGGAGGATTGCGGGCAGCTACACACACGCGCTCACACAAATGCATCGCACACAGGGAACAAAACTTCACTTTCACATCTGCCGCACCAGTCCGACCCGGTAGCTGAGGGAATTTGAGCAGGGAAGCAGTTTAGGCAGAACGGCTTTAGGGCTCAACGGCCATGTCGGTGCAATGTGGACAGATACGGAGGCGCGCTTTCGTCGACTGCTTGCTTACTCGCTAAAAACGATCCCGTGGGTCACATCAGAAGCGGTAGCAGGGGGACGTTTGGGACGTTTATAGAATTTGCGTTGAAAGGTATTCGTCGCGGACGCGCTAAAGTACGCGCGTGGAGTAAATTAATATCAGCTAATAATACATCACCACCACAAGCACACGCAGACACACAAACACACTCGGTAGCACACGGAAGGATGGGCGCGGATGGATAGGTCAGGACACAGTGCCGTGCAGGACGAAGCGAACGTCCTCGAGAGCACAACGTCCGCACGCGTCGAGGCTTCACTGCGTTCTGGCGGTCCTGTCGGGAGACTATAGTTGCACGATGATGCCTGTGCCCATGGGCATGACCGTCAAAGTTGTTTGTTTACTTCCTCGCGGTGAGAGAGCGGTCGCGGGACAGTACTGAGTTTTTTAATGAAACCGTTAAGTATTTTAATTGAAATGTTCTTGTGTTATTTTATTATATTTCGTTTTCACTATAGACAGGGATGTTGTAAAAATAAAAACAAATGTTCTTTGACGCCACTTCTTTAATATGATCACAACTTTAAATTTGTCTTGGATCATAATTTTGATGAATAATTTAGAATCTGGAAAAACTTGATAATATGTAAAACAGGTACGTTTTCAGTAAACATTTTGCCTTATCTGTAAGTGATGAGTCCAACATTCGTACCGGTGAGAATAACTCCGAAGGCTCTCACTTATCGGTCCCGATATAAAACACGATGTCGGCTTCCGTCGGATGAGTGAGAGCAATTCTGAGCGTAAACAGAGCCAGACCGGATCCCGAAGCTGACGTCACGTTGTTGTTGCTCTTTCGTATCCATTTTCCCGCTTTCCAGCACATTTATCTCCACGCTAACCTTGAATGTGGTTTTTGAAAAGAATGTTTTGTTTTGTTGGCTAGTGAGCGTGAGTTCTAGCAAAACATTGTCAATAAAGTACAATCATGAATTGTGTTTATGTAAATTATAACCAATTCACTTAACGGTTAGCTTGTTTGGAAAAAACGCAGCTTTCTGAGTGAGTTAAGATTTACTTCAGTACAGAACGGTTGCTTTTAGAATATCAAAACATAAATTAGCGATCAATGTTAATAAAACAATGTTAAGATTAAATGACATGTTTTTCAAAATCTTTTCCATTACGTTTCAATAGTTTTAATGTTATCCTCGATTAATTTGACTATAAGATTTATACCAGCGTCTTAAAAGTTTTACTATTTTATTTTACAGTTTATTTACGGCTCACTCAGCCTTTACTTTGAAAAGTCAGCGAATCGCTCCATTCACCAAGTGAGAAGCGAGTATGAATAATCCACCAAAATAGCAAAGTGGATGCACAGTGAGAGAAAGAGACATCGACGAGAAACTGCGAAGCTCTCGCAAGCTCAAGGCCTGATGTGAGAGCTTTATAGAGCTTTATTTAAAGAGCTTTTAAAGCGTAGAAAGCACACGTCGAGAAAAGTGTTGTAATCTTTTGTTTGGTAGTTTTTTGGAAGATTTACTCTAATATTATTTTACCCCATGTTTTGGTATTTCAACATTTCAGCGTATAAGTATAAAAATTGAGAAATAGATTCAAATAAATGATTTTTTTTCAACAGGAAAAAACTTTAAGTTTCTTAAAATAATTACGAAAGAACCAACAAACATCCATCATGTTTCAATGTCATCAAAATTAAACTAATTGCGTCCAAGATCGTTTGCCGGAAAGCATATCAACGCCATGGCACATGAAGGTGTGCATCAAAGTGAAATTCGATCGAAGCGGCCCAAAAGCCTACAACCTTCGTCGTTTCATAATGCAGATAATGATGGACACCGGGCAGCATCCACAGCACCTGACCAGTACCAGCGGCGATCGGTACATTCATCGAACAATTAGCCAGCCAGTTTGATGGTCATGGTCGAGTCTGGTGGCGGTGGCCCAGACGGTTGAAAACAAAATAAAAAGCGATTCTTCACCGTGCCCGGTAGAGGTGAAGTGTTTGCGAGTGTTTGTTTTCAACAGTACAAAGTGCGATCGGTACTGCTTGCTCGAACAAATCCTGCGTGTCTGCGAGTTGCACGTGCCTTAGGAAATAGAAAACATACATTTTTTTTCGAGGCGGAACTTCAAGATGACTACCGGGGACGGCGTCGGCCATCGTCTAACCGGCCATTCTACAAGTACGCAACAACTTGTTCGTTGCACGATATTCTGTAAACCAACCAGCAAGCAGCCTAGTGTGTTTGGTTCCATGTACAGAAAGTGTTTGGCGAAGTAATTGCTTGCGCTAGGGTGGTTTTCCGATAATTCATTGTCATCCAGCAGCATCCTGCTCATACGTGGACGTCATTGCGGTTCCGTCCTCCACGGAGCTCACTACCGCACAAAAAAGGCCCCAAAAATCCCACAGCGATTTATTTCTTGTCTGGTGGTTCTCCGTTTCGTTTCACTGGGGCCGAACCCAGAAGTGGGCATGATTCGACACGGCGTATTCAGCCTTATTTCTATTGCGTCTGCCGAAACGTGTTCTGCTGGACGAGGTTCGCTAACACTTTTTTTTGATCGTCTTGTCGCTCCCGTGGCAACAATTGCGCTCGGTACAGGTACAAATTGTCTGTAAACGAGCAAATTGATCGGTTGGTAAATAATAATCTCCACAACCGCGTCATCGCGCAGTGAAGTACGCAAAACCGAAGATGTCGCTTTTTTACGAGGAGGAGGAGGAACAGAAGGTTCAACACATAATAGAACGTGCGTTCTGCAAGCGCAGGCACGTCGTTAAAGCAAAGCTAGTTTTTAAGTTTTTAATAGCATGCTTCTCAGCATCATTTGTTTGACAATGCATAAGGCTCAGACGTGTGGCGAATGTTTGATACAATGGCACCGGACCAGGAAGATCTTCAAACGAGAACGAAAGCTAATCCCATCGGCTAACAATTGCAACGGTGTCTACCGCTCCAGTAGCTCCACTTCTCCGTGCGTCCTTGTACTCGGTGTAAGATCCGTTGTTCTAGGCGTGTACGTGTCTGATAGAGCCACTTGGCACCCGCCGCTGATAGATTAACGGCGTTGGTTTGCTAATTAGTGATTAATGATCCACTCACCGCTTGATGGGAGGGAGATAAATGGCTCCTTCGCTTGTGCTAGACTTACCCATGCATTGATGAACCGATCATGATCTCTTGCTGTAAGAGCCAGGCGGCAAACTGGTCCGCAGAAGGTAACTTCCTGATTTCGTTCGAAAAACTGCACACGCCTGATAAGCGTACTAACGAACGAGCAGAACTAGGTAACCTATGGAACACACGCTTCGGACGTTCTAGTTCCGAAGTTCCGAGTGCTTTTGACCTCAATTAGAGGAGGTGTGCTAGACCTGTTCCAATTATTTCAAACCTCCAATAGGTTGAACTCGCAGGATCCTTTGTCCGGATCTCGTAAACAACGCGTATGACCCATGAGTGACGTCGCCCTATCGTCTATTCACCGCTCGGTGAGAAAACGCTCGCACCGCGACCGGAGACAGGCTGTTAATCACAACGCAGCGCAGGTTGAGCATGCTGTTTTTAAACGCATTTAAACGCCTACCGGTTGCGTGTGGCGTGCCGTCGTGCCGGATGGCATTCCTCGGCGAAGCCT
>JXXA01012332.1:0-11221 GCA_000956255.1 Anopheles punctulatus | reverse complement strand
AGTTTATTGATATCGCCAAATCTCTGGATTTCTTCCTTGCATTATTGATCTATTACGTTCACCTTTTCGTCTAGATGATAAAAAAACATGGACCAATCGATCGTGCATGATTGTGTCACAAATACTAAACAGAACCGCAGAAGAAGAATGTGTTGTTTGCGGGATATGTAACTTATGGTCTTCCCTCCTTTCTGAAGCCAAGATAGGGTTGAATTCTTCTACGACTGAACAGTATATTAGGCCATCGAAGCCGTCCATCTCACAATATATACTAAACACAGCATCATATCCATTTCCAGTGCCAGAAATATCACATGAAAATGCTCGACCGTGTTACCGTCAGTGTTACCTAGACGCCTAAGCAGAACGATTGGAATGTGTACATATTTAGCGCTGTTAGATAAATCAGGCTGAAGGATAGAAAGGTGGTGGTGTTAGGATAGCTAGACCACCGTTTAAAGGTAAGGACCAAAATTATCACATTATTAACATGAAACATTTGTAAAGAAGCATTTTACTAAGTCATATCTCATAAATAATATTACTCCTTTCCTACAATTTGCTGTTGCTGAATACTACGCAAGCAAAGAAGAGTGCGTTTGTATGAGAGTACTTTCAACAATACACTCGCTTTGGATGTTAATAGAACAGAAAAAGTTATTTTTTCAATCATTCGTTTAAAATATGTTAATATTTTTTTGAACAAAAGTGTTACTACCCCGTGCCAATTCTTTCAACTAATTAGTGACACATTTTCAAATGTTCTCCTTGTACAGCAATCAGTTACACGATGATAAAAAAATCACTGAATTATAAGCATTTTTAAGCTATTTTGCAGTAATAATTAGTTTCCATACAATCAAATGTGTTGTATTTCAATACACTTACGCTCCATAATCTGAAAGTGCGACAGGGGCAAACTTCGGGGAGACGAACTTAAAGAATGAACCGAAACATGTTTGCCATCTCAGTCTTTCTCTAACACACAGATATTTTCCAATTTCATTGACTTTCCTTTACTGCCGCCTTTTCGCTCTCTATATCGCGGAGATATCAAAGACCTGCGGCTTGCTTACAACGGGTGCGCGACGGTTGCGACCCATCGTCTCCACTAAGCTACACTATCGTACGGGGGCGGTGCGCTGTAAGAGATCGGTTGGACATTATATACTAGCGTTGAGTTCTGCTTGGTCGTCGTGCTACCGCCACCACCGACGTCACCAGCAGCTGACGACATACCGTTGCCCTGCTCAGCGGACGAGCTGGCTGCCGCCGACGTTGATGCCGCTGCTCGCATGTCCTCTAACGACGCTCTACACGCCACAACGAAGGATACCACAACGAAAACAAAAGGAGCGTGATGAAACGAAAAAAGAAATGTGCCAGAAATTAACAAACCGAAACATAATACTAACATCAGAATGAATGCAAGAGCAAAATAATACAAAAATACTACGTGCACTAAAAGAAACAAAAAAAAATACATTACATATTGAACTAGGTAGCAAATGATTTAAAATGCGGTAAAGAACTATCAATACTGCGGATGATTATGTTAATGTTTGAGTCGGTTGAAGTGCTCCGCACCCAGTTCCTTTTTTGTCGAGCGTTGTTTTATGATTAAAAATAAAGAAAAGGTCACCGAAGGCACCATTCCCAAAGAGTTACATAAAGCAGTAACTTTTCTGCTACGAACACAAAAACAATCTACGAAACTAACTAAAAGTAAATGTGCAAATTAGTAAAATGTAGTAAACAAATTAAAAAAAAAAACAGAAACATAAATAAAAGTGCAACACTGGTGGCGCGCTCGCGTGCTTTCCCTCCGTCAGCTTTTAATAGCCCTTACGATGGATGGTGGTAAACATATACTAATTATTATTGCTTCATTCCTCGTCGCAAATGGCGCTGGTTATTTGAGTGTCTAAGGATGCTCTTGCCGTACGGCCGACCATAGGGAAAGGGAGATTTGAGATCATTTCGAGTTCGAGAAGTCACCTGCGCCTTCGCCTTCTCGCCACTGTCGGTAGTAATTGAACCGTCCATCCATGATGATTTGAGTTCGATATTTTTATTCCCTCACTTCTACAACACCTACTGCGAATCGATTGCGTGTGCTTTTTTTTTTTTGGGGGGCGTATGCGTTCTATTCAATGTGCGCGACACACTGGTCTTCTGAGTTATCTTCCGCCTTACGCCCACGGCTTTGGTGGGTTTCTTTATGCTGTTTGGACAAGTAATTCATGATTGATTTATATCAACAACAAGCTCCACGTGGAACTATTTCTGTGTTTAGTGCGTGTTTGTTTGTATGTGTCTCAAGGATTTCGATTTGGTTTGCTTTCCTGTCCTATGTCTCGAACTCATATTTAACACGATGATGAAGGATACTGGTAAATGTTTTGGTCAGCTATCAACATCTGGCGGGTTTCGTGTGACGGTCGTCTTCAGCGTTGTTTCGATAATGATCGCTCGGTGTGTCTTACAATTGAAACGACCCTAGCGAACCCTACATTCAACAACATCAAAGAGGATGACAGTTTAAATGTTACATGTTGCATTTTATTATTTGGTCACGAGCACATAACCGTTTGCTGATGTGACCGTGTTGTGATCCTGTGATTAAGTATCAGCGGTCTTAACAAACTAGCGGGATTGTATGCTGACAGTCCCCAATTTCTTGACCGATGTTTTAACTTTAATGGCTAGTAAAAATAATCTAAGGGGGAGGTATTTCATAAGACTTATGCACTGTAAAGAACATCCAAATGTACCGCGATACAACAGAAGATAAGACTTGAGAAAATAGAATCGCAAACTCAGTTCCTATTTAAAACACAAATCGATCCCCTTTTACGCGAGAACTGCAACAAGCTGTACATGGGTGACGTACTAGCAGAGACTATCTGCTGTTTGGAAACTTGTACTAAACGAAACACATTGTATTATCTAACTCTCGTCGGCATTAACGCGAAATTATACACATATACTTATATGTATACTAAACAACTCGAGTAATTTAAAGACTATTTTGACAAAATTAGCTACCGAAAGACCATCCCGATAGTGTACGTGAGCGTGTGTCCGCGCGCGTGCTCTCGTTTTTCATGATATAGGGTTGAATGTATTGCATCGAGCCTGCACTTGCATGCTAGCGTGACTCTTATCTATGTTTCTGTGTGTGTTTTTATGTTTCTTTACTAACTCTTTGGTTCACATATGAGGGAAAGTCGAGGGAGATTTAAGGGTGTGCTAATTGCACTTTACGCACAACGACGGCGATTGCGACTGGTACCGATCGTATTGGGAGGCGAACATTATTCGAGCGACATAGCACAAAGAGTGAGTGACTGTTAGAGATACGTTTCTACAACTAGGAGTGTCTGGCTCGCTGGATGAAATTGGTTGCGGAGGGAAAAGGAATGTAGAAGCATGTTTATGGTTTATGCGTTTTGTAGATGTTGCGTTCTAGCGAATGATTTATGTGGGACGCCATACGTCGGGATCCTCCATCAGGGTGGAGTGTTGGTCCGTTGACGGTACGCCCTGTACCGGTGACATCGCATTCGGGGAAGCCATTGCCGCCATATCCTCACGAGATCCTCTGCGATTGGGCGTTTTTTTGTTGTACAAAGATGATGATGATGATGGTCATGATGTTAAAGTAGTTTTGCGGTTGCCGCAAGTAGTGTCAGTATGTGTAGTAGTAGTTATTATTAGGAAGGTAGTTGTAAAGCACGCATGGAGAGATATTAGGAAGATACAAAAAAAAACGATGCACACGTTTGTGATTTAGTAAAATTCGTGCTTCTGTTATATCGAATAGTTTCACTGTAATAAAATAACGTTCGCATTTATGTTAAATACGCCAGAGCTGCTGCGATCAACGTATTAATTGTTGCAGCGTAAGTTATAAAAAAAAAATCTATAAATTTTAAATCATGATAAACCAATTGATTTCATTTGTTTGTACTCCAACTCCTTAACTTTTATATTTACAAACTCTTCAGGTACGATCATAGCCCTATTTTCACCCAACCCCGATTAACAAGTACTTACTTTTTGCCAAGCGCCATCATACCGTACAGCATACCGGTTACGAATATAAGCCCACATCCAAACAGACTGCCGAGCCCCAGGCACATGAAAACCGGCGGTAGTGCAATTCTAAAATAAACCGTGGATATTGTGGAATGGTGAGAAAATTTTGATAAAATCACATCCAAAAAAAACTTACATGCAGTAAAGGGCCGCTCGGTTCCAGTACGGCCGCTGGTCAGCCTTTTCCGCCGTCTGCTGCACAAAGTCGATAAAAATGAAGCAACACGGTGCCTCTATGGCTAGGACCACGAACCCGGCTAGTATCTGTAGGATGCCACCGACCAGACAGCCAACATCGCCCAACAAAATGCCGATGCAGTTGTACAAACCGAACAGAACGGCGACTGAAAAGAGGCACAAATGGAAAATAGAAAAAAAACGAATAACGCAAGCATCAGTGCTAACGTAGCTGCGGGCTTAATATCTTTCAGTTGTTATCAGTTGATTCATGCTTTATGGGCAAACAAAGAGGACATATACATATTTAAAAACAACTGCTACAGTCCTGTTGCGCAGTCTGGCCGAACAGAAAAAATCTTTAGTTGTTTTCATTTATATTGTGAAAAAATTGTACACGCGCTTTCATCCCATATCACAGCATCCTTTAATTCGCTATTAAGCTTGCTCGTCCTTCTATAATGCGCGATGCAATTACATAATAACCTTCGTGTTGCCATAAGATGACGATGGTTACACGGGGCTGGCGTTTACCAACATCCAGTGCAGCGCTGATACGACAAATATACAACAAAAAAAAAGGATAACACACCCAAGCCAGCGTGCTTTTCACCCCAAAAATAAACTTATCCTTGCACATACAACCACAGCAAACGCATACACACACACACACTCACATGGTTTCGCAACACTCTCTCAACAAACCAACATCTTCTCTTGCTTTCGCTCTTGCGCTTACAGGCAATGTATACGATACGTATATATTGGAGATTCTCTTCGCCTCGCTAGACACGCGCGTTCACTTTCTTCTCGCAGGGGCTACTACTTTGGGGATAGGTTTTCCCGCAAGTGAAAATCGACACTTCGAACACACGGGTGACATGGTGGCGCGGGGTGGGGAGTGCACAGAAAATAGTTCATAATTTCACACGCACCTTTCACATTTTCGAGCATAAACCATTACGCACGTTTGATTCCTCGTTGGGCGTTGATTAAGCACACTCAGAACGTGTTATCACTTCGATGGCTTCATATGGTTGCCGTTAACGGAACACGAAAAAAAGAACTCTCTCATAGTTACATTGAGCGGGAACAATAATGAATCAAAATCGGTTTTGATGTTTTTTTATGTTTACTTTTTTTGCGCTTCACTTCACTGTCTCCACAGTCTTAATGCTGTTATCTCTTATCAGCACGTATGATTCATGCGTCAGAAAACGTCTCTCCTAAAGCCTAATCAAATTGAGTCCTCTTTTACCTTGTCCCAGTTTTACTACCCTTTAACACATCCTTAATTAATGCACTGTTTGGAGCAAATAAAAAACAGCTAACTACTAGCAACCACTAACTAAAAAGTGAGACCGATTGGTTTTAGGGGACACCGACCCGCCTGCCCGACATTTCGGTGAACCGATCGATAAACGCTACTCACAGAATCCACCGACGATTCCTGCCGCCCGTCCGCCGTACTTTAGATGCCACGGTACATCATCTCGCGGCACATTATCCTGGCCGGGGCGCGCCATTAGCGTGGTTAATCTTTCCGCGAACGACTGTAATGATAACCCAGCGAGAGGTTTTAGTTTTCATAGTTAAAATACCGCGACTTTTGCAGTCGTGTGCCACTTTTCACAGCCGTTTCTTTTTTATTGATTTCGCGGTGCGGCGATGGCCCTTGTCCACGGAGAAAATAGAGAACGTCGATAACCACCGCTTACCATTTTGATCTATTGCTTGCTGTGTTTGTGCTGTTCCTTCGCTGCGAACGTGTAGTAGAAAAGTAGGCGATTTCCACTGCAGCTAGTTTGCGGATGATTTTAGCACGGATTCACTCACTGGGTGCCGCGCACCGTGGGGCTAAAATTATTTGCTAGTTGGTTGGCAAAATTCTCGAACTTGTAATCCTTTTCACGTAAATTTTGCTGGCGTTTTGCTGCTAGCTGTCCCAGGTAACAATGACAGTTGTAAGATTTGACAGCATTTTCCTCTGAGCCCCAAGGAACATTGTCGTGCAGAAATGTTGGCTGGATGGCGGTAAAAGACTGAAAAGAAAAAAAGCTTGAAATAGAATCAAATTTCAATTCTGATCATTAAAAATTTTACTTAAAATAGATAACGATGATTTTTTTAGTATTCTCCGAACAAAGCCGTATTCTGGGGCAGCAATGACAAACAGAAAATCGGTAACGTTTGACAACTATGTCGACATTGGTGTGGTCGATATACATATAGTGTCAAATCGCGCGAAATGTAAATAAATACATAAACCAAATTTTTCTGTTCTTCGCTACAAATATGTCTAGCTCTACGGTAGACCCGAATTTAGAGCCAAAACCTTTACTTTACGACTCAAAAGTGTGCCGGTTGTGTGGAGAGCGAAACGAGAATGGTCGCCCGTTATACCGGGACTGCGTGGAAGGTGGTGACTGTGAAGTGAGCAAACTTATCAATCAGTACCTACCGGTGAAGGTAAGTGTGCTAGAAGGGCTCAAGAGGGAGATATCAATCCAAATCCATTTCCAAACTACCCGTTCAGGTGCGTGATGATGGTGTCCTTCCGCGCTGGATCTGTCCCGGGTGTCACATCCAGCTGGAATCAACGGCACAATTCTTCGAAATGATACTAAAGGGCCAAGAGCAGCTAGCAAGCATGAGGGAAAAGCAGCAAACGCTCAGCAAAGGTGTGCGCGTGGACGATCAGTTGCAGCTGTACGACATTATGGATCCGGAGAAATGGAACGAGTTGTTCGAAAAGCCGGATTTAATCAGCTCCGCAGATAAGGAAAGCCTGCTTGTGCCGATTGAGTTGTTCGAACTGGAAGATTTGCTCAAACCGATCGAGAGCGCTCCCGATCAACCCGAACCGAGCGTTCCGGAATCTGTAGAAACACCAGCTAAACAACCAGAACGCACCGATGAGTTGGACAAGGACGAAGGAACAGATTGGGTTGTCAAATCGGAAGTAACAGTGGCGTCCGGTGGTCGTGTGATCGGTTTCGTGCACCACAACAACAGCAAAACCGACATCGGTAAGCTGGTGGTGGTGGATGATATATCGGGTGGGAAGAAAATTGGTCCGAAATTCGTGTGCGATATCTGCAGTGAAAGTTTTGCGCGCGAACCGCGCTACTTGAAGCACCGGAGGACGCACAGCGTTCTGTTCGAGTGTTCCGTGTGTCTGCTCAAGTTCGGGTCAAATGGGAAACTGTTGGTGCACCAACAGGAAACGCTACACATTGGTAAAGGAATGGTGGAAGGTTTAAAGGTAGCGGAGGAAAGTGGTTGTTCGCGGCGGAAAGTCGACTCGAAAGGGATGGTAGAAAGTGGAACCAATGCATCGGCTGGTGATAATGTGTACGCATGTGATAGTTGCGATAACACTTTTGATGGATTAGGTACCGTTCTACAGCACGAGGGTTCGGTGCACGCACACGAAAATCATTCGTTTGTGTGCATAGACTGCGGGAAAGCGTTCCGCGAGCGGAATCTGCTGTACCGGCATCATCAAACGCACGTGGAGGATCGTACGCACCGGTGCACAATGTGTACGGCAACGTTCAAAACTAGATCCACCCTCTCGAAGCATGTTCGATCACACGACGACACCAAGCGCTACCGGTGCACTATGTGCGATCAGCAGTTTGCCTACAAATCCGGCTACGACAAGCACTTGAATTGGCACAATGGTGTGAAGCCGTTCGAATGTGAGCTGTGCTCGAAACGATTCTCCCAACGTGGCAACCTGAAGGAACACCAGCGGGTCCACTCGGGCGACAAACCGTATCGGTGCACGATCTGTGAAGCACGGTTCGGGACGAGTTCGCAGCACCGGGCACACGTCAAACGACACGATGCGGCCCGGCCGTTCGTTTGCGATCTGTGCGACAAAACGTTTGTGTTGCGGGAAAACTACGAAACGCATCTGCGGCGCCATCGTAACGAAAAACCGTACATCTGTGAGAACTGTCCACGCTCGTTCGCGGAGCGGTGGGCGCTGAAGAAGCACGTGCGGACGCACACGCAGGAAAAACCGTACAGCTGTAAGCACTGTGCGAAACCGTTCGCCGATCCGTCGAATTTGACGCGCCACGTAGTGTCGGTGCATGAGAAGAAGGGTAAGGAGGTGGGCCAAAGGGCTGTAGTAAGCACCGGTACTGAGCCGGAACGCAGTACGATTGTGTCCGAAGTAAGCAACGGTGGAGATGCCGCCGATACAATCGAATCAGTACCGCTGTCACTTGATGAGGTTGTTTACATGGAAGGATAGTTACAGGATAACTAAAAACTACTTCAGGAGAGTATGTTATAAGTTTTTGGGGTTCCCGAATCTGACTGATTAGTATAAGTTTCTATCCTATTACCACATTCTAATAATACACAAAAACTTTTCAATGTTCTGTAATAAAAGGTTTGTGCATCCTACTTTTGGTGTCCAATTGAATCATCCAATTTTTATATATCACTTGAACAAACAATGGATTCGTTTGACTAATAACAAAGTTTAAAATAAATATAAAAAAAACTTGATGTCAAATATTTACTAGATACAGAATAAACTACCATAATGTTTGTACCACCACTTTCATATGCTATTATTATCTTCAATTAAAATTTCTATGTACAAGAATGTTGTTTTCTATGCAATTTTAGGCATACGAGATGCGTGTGAGACTTTGGAAATATTTATTGTAATTGAGCAAGTTTTTAAACAATATAAAACGTTGACTTTATATGAGCTATAAGAAGGCATATTATAGAAATCGTGTGAAAGAATATGGTTTCATTGATTTTTTAACTACTGTTTTGACGCTTTTTGGAGAGAACTCCCTTTCGAAAGAATATATGATAAAATGAAAAATGGTTACAAACGATATTCTGTTAAAAAATAAAACTGTTACCTTTCAAGATGGTGTTATTACTAAAACGTGTTGGATGAAAAAAAAAACTTAACGCAATTGTTAGGAGTTTTCTTTGAAAAAGTACTCACCGATTCGATTACCATGCGATTCGTACCTCCTCACTATAGGTCGTCCTTAATGCAATCGGATACGGGCATAAATCACGTTACACTTTACAAAAGCCCACCTACGGAGTAAGGAGCGCCACGGTCTATCCGTCACCGGCGTACAAATGCACACACGCACACTATCAGAAGCACCATACACCATTGTCTGGGGTGTAATGTGACCATCCTTACCCGCCTGGTAACACTGGCCCGATGATTAGGAAAGCCAAAGAAGCTCGCATTATGTAAATTCTTCTCCGTACGGGGTAGAGATTCGGAGAAATGATTTTTCCCGGTTCGGAAACTTTCCGGTCTGCCGTAGTGGATGTACACGCATGAGGCGTACGGGTTTGAAATCGGATCCATCCGTCGTTTTCTATTATTGGAGCGTTGTGAGTGTGAATGAAAGGCGCTGCTCTTTTACTGGCTGACGTAGCTCATTACCCGTTTTTCGCTCAACGCCATTGTGGTGAGTGTCACAAAGCAGAAGCAACGAGCAGGTTAGGTTAGGTACACCCGAACAAGCATAGCAGTCGTTGGAAAACCCCTCGTGGAACACGCATTGCCAACTAGGATTATTTAACCAGTTTTTTTTTTAATTATATTTGACTCGTACCATGCGTGTGTTTTTGAAAATGGATGGCCATATTATAAGGACCCAGTTAATTACCACCAGAACGGGTGGGTGAGGCTATGTTAAAGAGCTTTCTAATAATGTTCGTTTATCCTACTTTTAGTGATTACAAAAAGCGACTACCAGTGTTCGGGCAATAACTCAGCTGCGGTACTTGCACCATGACTTGCTCTATTCCGACATTAATGCAGTAATTGCATTCAACGTCAGGCAAGTGTTGTTCAATGGATGTCCCACTTTCCTCCCGCTAGCCCGCAAACCGATAGATTTATTTGAAGCATCCTTCTGTAATGTCGGACAATCGACGTTAGACTTCCCGATTCAGAGCGGTACCACCGCATCTACTACTCGTGCAGGCAAATGATTTCAAAAAACCTCTTTTCCCTCTTCTACAGCACTGCGGGCACGATCGTCATAAATTACTGGTTGCCTCTTCAACGCCAACCGGTGACCATTTGCCGCTCGCCCACGATATTTGCGTATGGGAGCGGCAAACGCCCACAGGACCCGGCCAGCTTTCCCGTCACGCCTTTCCCACGAAAACTGCATCCCTTGGACACCACTACGTGTGTGTGTGCCACGCATCAATACAAACACCCAACCCATGCAGTAGGACATCGGACCAGAGAACGAGAGTTTCGAGTTCTGGGAGTTAATGTAGCGTGGCGAGGACCAATGTCGTCTCGTTGCGAGCGCTTAAATCACTCCTCCGTACTCGATTAGAGTTCCTCCAAAGTGCCACATGCAAGTCCCGTCTCACCGTGCCGTGTGTCGCCGAACTTCGAGATCCGTGTAACGCTGGCGTGTAATCAAAAGGACAGCTCAGCTCAGACGGAAAACAGCCAGCCTCGGGCCTCGGGTTCCCAGGCGTTTTTTGCAAAGGCTAGCAGTTGCGAGTACCGGCTGGTTCGGGGTGCGCCGTTTCCAGCATTTCCATTTCAGCCTTCGTCGGGCTTTTCAACTCCTTCCACGCCGGTCGGTGTGGGAATACGCGTCGCTCCCACCGAGTCGCTCAATGCCTCGTTTATTTGCATACTGATTTAGTGTGCTGCTGAATGTACTAAATGCTTCATCAGTGATTTTGTTCTCGTACTTGACTTGCTCCCCTGTTGGGAGGGGGAAGGCGATAAGAAGATGCTTCGGGTCCGGGATGCTTCTCTGCCTGGTAGAAGAGCCCTCGTGCCGAAGTGTGGCTATGCCATTCCGACAAAGTTGGAAAGGATATTTTTGAATGATTGCTAAGATTAAACTCTTTTGCCGGCCCGCAAAGGCGCTCCATTATCACTCACTCCGTGCGATTCCCC
>JXXA01012331.1:0-24765 GCA_000956255.1 Anopheles punctulatus | reverse complement strand
CGGCGGCGGGGGCAACGACGAAAGCTCTACGTCGTCGTCGACATTTCGATAGGGTGAGGGCGAGGAGTGAGTTGAGGAATGGTAAATGTACGTGTTTGTGTGTGTTTGTGTGTGTAGTTTAGAAAATGCCCACAGCGGAATATCTTCGTCATCATCGTTACCGTTGGCTCTTATCGCCGAGAGAAGTATTAAAAATCCTGTACTTTCGTTAACGAGACGTTCTGAGTGATTCTCATCCACCTTATGGGCATTTCGGGAATCAACAGCAGCGGAAGTAGTTCTTTGTTCCCTTTCTGCTGCAGTCGCGGCTCTGCTCCGAACGCCCAGCAACTGTGAATGTACACTGTCCCCAATTGCAGCACCATTGACGCAGTAGCAACGTTCCTTCGATGCATTTCAGCGAAAACGGCGAGGAACAGTACTATATTCCCACCCAATGTCAACCGTACTCAGTGCTGGCCACTTACTATTCGGGACTCATGGTCGTCGTTCGGGGGAAAAATGTTTCCTTCACTCAGTTCCTGGGTATTGACTGCGCGCGGGCACGGGTTGCTTCGATTTGCAGTGCCGAATTTCTTTCCAGCGCACCAAATTAACACGGGTCGGAAGTCGCTGACGAATGTGGGTTTCACAGTGCCTTTGTATTTGCGATTGCGATTGCGAGGGCGATGCCGTGCGGTAGCGTTTCTACCACGATTAGGAATTCACTTTAAAATGTCCACTTTTTCACGCACTCGGGGAAAGAGGAAACCACGAACAAGAATTGAATTGCTATGAAAATGTACAACACTTCCAACTTTTCTGGTTTCTTTCTTTCCTAGCGCGGCACTGACACATCATCCTCATCGAAGACGTCACTTTTTAGCAAGGTTTGTACATACGAGTAACACTGGAAGGAGTTAAGATATTGCGAAAGATGTGAGTGAAAAACTACTTGCTAGGGATTTATTTCCGGGAAAGTAGGTTTCCAGTTCTATTTAATAATCTTTTCCACAGTTATTAAAAAGGTTTTATCGTACAAAGGCAAATGCTATCATTGATTTAGAGAAACCTTGATAAAGCTTTGACGCAAGCGAAAGCTCTAGGTTGTCAACAAATGAAAACAGGCTGGAGATCGCTTGTGTGATTACACTAGTAAACTGAGGGAATTGTAAAAAAGTGATTAAGCATTAAATCTAACTTTCCAAAATGCTTTCGCAATACGTGGAGGAGCTGGAGCAGGTAACCCAGTGGAGAACGACAAAGAGTATGGAAAATGTTAAACCGATGTTCTCTTTGCAGGATCCATTTGAAGTAGAGGAATTTATCGAACGATTGTGCTGGCGAACCAACAATGAAATCGGCTCCGATCAGTTCGATCCGGATCTGCTATACGAAACGTTCGTCGAAACAATTAAAGACATGAAGATTCTGCAGGAGCGTCAGCAACGTAAATGTGATAAACTGGAGGAAGCGTTAAAAGAAGAGCAGACAATTTTCGTGAAAGCGATCGACAAGTTTGTTGGTAAACACCAGGTGTTGGTCGATTACTTTCATCAGCTGGATGAAAAGATCAATTCGGTGGCGGGGAAGGTAATTCATCTGGGCGAACAGCTCCAGAATGTGAATATGCCACGAAGCCGTTCGGTAGAGGCGCAACTGCTGTTAAACCACATGACGGAGTTTTTGACACCGGGACCGATAGTCAATGATATTTACAGCGATAAGAGCAAACTGTACGAAGCGGCCGACATTATTCAGAAGCTGTTTCAGATTTCGCAGGACCTACCAGCTCAACGGTTTGCAAATGCGAAGAAAAAGATCGAATCCAAGTATGACGATGTGGAGATGCAGTTGATAGAAGAGTTTGCCACCGCGCAAAAGATGGAAAATATTGAGCGCATGAAAGAGTTGTCCGACATTTTGTCTCAGTTCAAGGGCTATACGCAGGTTATCGATGTGTACATCGAGCAGAGCCAAGCCACAACGTACGGCGGCCGGGATGTGTTTGAAGGTATCGTACCACTCTGCCACAAGCACTACAAAATCATCCAGCAGGTGTTTAGCGCTCCGGACAAGGTGATTAGCAAATTTATCCTGAACATCTACCAGTTGAAGATTAATCAGTTTGTGCAGACGAAACTGGATGATAGGAAGGATGAAAACAAGTATTTGAAAACGCTATCGGAGCTATACTCGCGCACTATGAAGCTGAGTGCAGAGTTGCAGGAATTTTTCAAGGGCTCGGAGGATGATCTGCTGCAGAAGCTTACGGCAAACATATTCGATCGGCATCTGGCCACGTACATCGAGGTCGAGAGCCGAACGCTGGATGGAAAGTGTCTAGTGGAGCTGAAAAAGTTCTACGAGAACAAAAATCACCAGAAAAAGCAGATCGAACGTTTCCAGGAGCTTCGGCGTGACATGCAGGCACTGATCGGCAGCAGAGCGAACATAAACATCGCCCAAATAGAAGACTACGGTGGTGAGACATTCCTCTCGGAGGAGCTAGCGATCAATCTGCTGCAACAATCGTCCCATGCAGTTGAACGGTGTTGCCTATTGTCAAAGGAGACGGATCTGCCACGAAACATTCTTAAACTAACCGACATTTTGTTGCGCTATCTACTTCACGATCATTGTGACTACGCGCTCGATCTCGGATTGCAAGCAATCCCTATAGCTGAATGCAAGAGCGTACCGCAGATATATTTTTTCGATGTCGCACAAAAATGCAATGCCATCGTCCATCTGCTAGAGAAGACGTACAACGGTAGCGTGATTCCGAACGTAATTGGAACGCCGCAATACACGGATTGCATTCAAAAGAAACGCTCGTACCTGGAGACGGTCGAGAATAAGATAGAAACAGGGCTAGAACGAACGTTGAATGCCATTTTCGGTTGGGTAAAAACGTATCTGTCGAATGAGCAGAAAAAGTCCGATTTCAAACCGGACACGGACGTCGATACTGTTGCGTCCAATGCGTGCTTGGCGGTGGTGCAGTACCTCAATCCACTGATTGGACTCATCCAAAAAACGATTGACGGTGAAAATTTGGCGGCGGTACTGACTGAGTTTGGCATTCGCTACCATCGGGTGATTTTTGAACATCTACAACAGTTCCAGTACAACACGGCCGGTGCGATGTGCGCCATTTGCGATGTGAACGAGTACCGGAAAAGCGCACGTGTGCTACAGAGCCCGCTGGTGACGCAGTTGTTCGATGTGCTGCATGCGCTGTGCAATTTGCTGCTGGTAAAGCACGAAAACCTGCAGGAGGTATGCGGTGGCGAAACGCTCAACTATCTCGACAAATCGGTAGTGATGAACTTTATTCAACTGCGTAGCGATTACAAAACGATTAAAATATCCAACTCCTTGAAGGGTATTTCGGACCAGAGGATGGTATAGGACGTACCGAATAAATGTATTAACCGCTATATATTTACGCACTAATAAATAAAAAACCACTATTTATCCATTAAAAATAAAAAAAATCAGTACTAGAACTTATTGGTGATTTGATTTGGTGAACGGAGTCATCTTTACCATCTGGGTAAGAGTACCGATAACAGAGAATTCAAATAATGATTTTCAATTACATCCCTCCTTAAGAATGCTCGTATTTGTTCTGTTGGCTATCCCATTTCGGGCGCCATTTGTACATCGTATTTTACTTTTTCATGCTTACCAACACATCAACTGGCGCATTCACCCTTATTTACTGATAATTTGAGACAATGGAATATGCCGTCTAGATGTTGACAAAAGAAATATGCGGAAACCCCACTCCAGACTTTGCAACCAATCGTTAATTCTGGGAAATACCTTTCAAATATGGAGATTCACTGAATGAATGAAACTGTGTACGTGAAACCGGAACTCCACACGAGTTAATTTGCACTTATGGAAATTTTATTTTATTGAACCAAAAGAAACGTTCCGCCCATTCTACCATCGCACTCATGCAACGATCGTGGCTTTAATCCAGTCGACGTATTGGTCGACTTTCGTGTAAACGCCCGGCCAACCGGCTTGCCCGCACGGTGTCGGGCCGAACGACACGAGCCCGATCAAGTACCAGTGTTGTATACCGCCGGACGTATAAATGCCCGTCATCGGACCGCCGGAATCACCCTGGCAGGAATCCTTGCCCGCCTCGCCACCAGCACAGAGCTGTGTTGGGCGTAACTGTACCAGCTCGCGTTGGTACACCATATTACACGCATCGAGTGACACACCGTCCACCGCCACTTTTTGCTTCACGTTGCTGTAACGTGCGGTGGCCGTACGTCCCCAACCTGCCACCTGCATTCGGAATCCAACATAATCGCGCGTCTTCAGCTCGGGCTGCAACGGTAGACATATCGGTTTGATAAAGTCTGAGAACGGCACTGAAATCTCCAGTCGTAGCAACGCGATGTCGTTGTATTGTTCAGCGGACGTGGGCACGTACTCGGGATGAGGGATTTTTCCAGCGATCGGCACATCGATGGGTGGAGGTGAGCAATCAACGTCATCGCCCAGTCCTTCACAATCCTGCGTGGTGGAAGTGTCCCATTCACCGAGACGTACCTCGGCGCTGTTGGTTGACAAACAAAATAGTCAGACTGATATGTATACATAAGGTAGAAATTGATGGTTTAGTCTTGTTGTTAGCTATCAATGTTAAGAGCAGCAAAGGTTTCCAATCGGTACACTTCTGATATGAATGTTTATTATGTTCTATTTGCTCATTATACTGTATCATAATGTATTATTAGTAATGTACTAACGTTACAATATTTGTTAATTTAAATAATTTACAATCAATGATGAAACCAACGATTTGCAGTTGTATAGAAAAACACTTGTCATCTTCAAAGTCAAACGATTGACTTTGAAAATGAAGAACTGCGGAAAGACCGACGATAGAAAATATTACACATGAAAAGCAAATTTAGAAGAGGTAAAAAGAAGCAAAAACTCACAGATTCCATGCGGTTGGAATGTCTTTTCCGTTGACGCAGTGCGAAGCCGTAAGGACGTACCGATCGTTAATCAGCACACCGCCACAGTGAAACCCAAAAACGTTGTTTGCTAACGCGAGACGGCAAAGAAAAGAGAACGATCGAAAGGTAAATAGGTAGCAGCACAGGCGTTAAATAACAAGCACCGGCATCTGGAGGCGATGCTTTGGCGCTGAACGGGGTTGATGTTAACGTACGCTTCGCGTATTTTAACAGCGCGATCCAGGGAAACTCGTCGATGCGCGTATTGACCCCACCGAAGATGCGATCACTCGTCTGTACACCACACTGTCCTGGTATCGGTAGTAGCCCGGTGCCCAAACGCACCGGTGTCTCTAGTCCATCTGCACAGCAGACCAGCGGATGATTATTCTCCTTTGACCAACCGCACTGTGACCGCTGGAGATACATTCGGTCAGCATCTAGCAGCGGCTTTTTCTTGATCAGCGTCAGCAGGCTGTTGCAGTTACGAAGCAGAATACACTCTCCGGGACTGTTGTCCGGCATGCTACAATGTTCTGCCAAATTTCGGGAACGGAGTTGTGAAACGTTAGCGATTGTCGTGCCTCGAGTGCACCCCGCGTTACTCTAATTAAGTGTCCATAATAATCTGGGTCGGTCGGGGTGCCGCTCGATCTTAGGTGATAACTTCGTGTCAAGAATACTTACGACCAGCACTGGAGCTTACAAACACTAGCAATAGAAACGGCACCAACTCTAGCCGACGTTGCCTCAGCGGACAGCGATTGACAGCGCTCATGATCGCTTTAGTTCCGGCGACACTACCGCCTAGGATCCGATTCGTTGCGAAGGGAGCAAGTGACTAATCTCGCGTGCTCTGACGATGAACCTGAGGCCTGTGATGCTCCATCCAAGCGTCCAAGATTCTCGCGCGAGAGCGCAATGATTAGATGCGAGCGAAAATGGTTGCGAGTGGGAAGGAGAACCTTTGAAAGGCAATTGCATGTGTGGTTTTTGATTCCACGTTCTCAGTGCGTTTCGGTGCCTATTGATCAACCAGATGCTTGCGGGTTCGCGAGAACTGCCGCACAGGCAAAGGAAAACACAACCGAACGGAAATTCCAGTGCTAAGTGAAACTTGCGCCTCCCGTGCCCGCCTTGGAGAGGCGCTTCTGTTTGTCGTTTCGCTCTGGTGAGATTGCTTTGTTAGTTTGTTTCTGTTGCATTTTTATTGACCCTAGAACAACTCGAGACTGGGCTAAGGGTTAAGGGTTTTATAGATCACCGAACGACTAGTTGGCCAGAAAGTCACCGATGTACAGATCTCGTTTTGAATAAACCAAATTTGTGAGCAAACCTAAGACGCAAGCGATGCACATCGTGTGTTGCTTGAGCAGGAATCATTAAATAAATAAGCGACCACAAACGAAAAGAGGATGAATCGCAGTAATAAAAGCAGCCTCATGGTTGGATTTTGAGCCGTTTTGTTTACTGTGTACCGGTTTTAGGTGATAAAACAGGTTTTCTGCATTTGTCTCACCAAGGTGGTAGCTCAATGGGATCGATCCCCGACGAACGGCAACAGAATCTTCGAAAACACGCGTTGCTATCACGATCGCCACTGTTTTGCGGTAGTGCGCAGGCGAAGGTCACCCGATGCTCTTGGAGATTATGGGTGGAGGAAACCGGCAGACACATAACACAAACCCGCGATCGCCTAACGAGCCTTCGGTTTTCGATTCGCCGATTGCGATCGCGTAATCCGATGCCTGCAGCGCCCTCTGTCGGCGTGTAGTTGAGTTGCAAGAGGCGCGAAAACATTGCATGCAACTTTTGTTTTTCTTTTACTTGAATAGTCGCACTTCATGCTTGATGTGGATATTATTTTCATAAACTTTCTTTCATATGTTTACAGATTGTTGACAGATTTGGGTTCCGAATGTTCCGTTCAGACATCGAATTGTTAGAAAACGATAGAATACAATTGTGCGACGGAGTTGACGAAATAGAAATTTCGGATTGACCTTACAATGCGGTGCAAATCAGCTAAAAGCAATGGAAGGTCTCTAATGCAACCTACGCGGCACTATATCGCAGCTGAGAAACAGAGAAAATAACGCAACCGGTGTCACACTACTCAGTCATGGATTGTATTTCAATTTCACTAGCTTGTAATCCCCGTAGAACACTAAAAAAGCATTATGCTTCGCTTATAAAGCTAGCAAGACAAAAGAAGCACACGCAGCTGGCTGCTATTGTCTTGCGAACGTTTTGCACCTGCAGCTCCCCTAACCCTGCAGCGTATCGCTGCCGGATGCGACTATCGCATAATGTTGCTCAGTATCCAATCGATGTACGACGAAATGCGCGTATAGACGCCTGGAAAGTTGGAAACACCGCACGTGCGCGGTCCAAACGACACCAAACCGAGCAGCACGAACCGATCGCGGGACGAGATCGCTTCGTTCATCAGCGGTCCGCCAGAATCACCTTGGCAGGCGTCCCGGTTCTCTTGGCCCTGGGCGCACATCTGATTCCCGGACACGATGATGGGATTGCGCGAGTTGACGCTGTACCGGGCGTAGGCGTTGGCACAACCAGCCGTGTCCACTATCGGCAAACGCAACCACTGCAGCGTCGGACTCGGGACGTTGCTTCCTGCAGGGCAATAAAAGCTCGTCAGCGCTGCGGTGTGCATCGACGACATTTGATTTCAGTGTCAGACTTACGATTGCTGGTCGAACCCCAGCCGGCGATGATGCCCAGCTGGCCGGTAAGGTTCAGAGCGTACGGTGCGTACTGATCCGTTGGCAGACACAGCGGACTGATGATGTTGTACGTTTCCGTGGTCTCGCGCAACTTGATCAGTGCGATATCGTTGGCGTACTTCGGTACATCGTAACTCTCGTGTGGAAGAATACGTTCGATTGCAAAGTCCTGGAACCGGGCACTGCATCTCGTGTCCGTTACGGCATTGCATTCCAGGTCACCTAAACGAATGCTGACTCTGTTGAAATGAAAAAGATCAAATCAATGTTTACAAAAAGAAAACAGCCCCATGCGTACTCTTCGTATGTTTCCCCGCGATACGTACAGCTCAAGTTCATCGATGAGATTAGTAACGCAATGAGCCACCGTGATCACGTGACGGTTGGTAATGAGAGATCCGGCACAACGGTACGTCACTCGACCGGAAGCTGTTAGAGACGGTTGAAGACTGTATTAGTATTCTGACACCGTTGTAGACTGAAGAATGCCATTAAAAAAACCCTCCAGCCATGGCTCTTACTTCGATTCCGGTAAGCTAAACGTGCCATCCAGGGAAACTGTCCCGGCACCTCTGTTTCACCGCCGATAATTCTCGTGTTGACCGAAAGACCGCAGAGCGGAGCATTGATCATGGGCTGATCGGGCACCACCGTTGGTAGCACGGTCGTCACTAGATCCGTCGTTGTCGCGGGTACTTCTGTAGTCGCAGGCACCATCGTCGTTGTCTCGGAGAGTCGATTAGCTCCCAAAACGACTGACGGTCGCTTCGTAGTTCTCATCATAGGAGCCACGTACGGTTTCGCCGGTCGTGAGGGCGTTTCCACGGCGTTCGGATAAATTTCCGGTGGACAATTTTTCATCGTCTTAGGATCCTCGAAGTGCACGATCGTGTTGCTGTTTTGTTGCCTTTGTCTGTCAGCGCCGGATGTAGCCGAGCCACCGGTACGCTTCCCGTCTCCCGGCGTCAGTGGTATGTTCTTGAAGCGCTCCTTCGACCGGTGATGGCCGGTGTCCGATTTTCGGTTCGTGTAGCCTTCGTCCCAGCCGATGGCAGAATGTGAATCGTTTTCCTCCGACGAGTGATCGCCCTGCACGGTATCGCGAAACCAGCCGTCGTCGAGCGGACAGCAAATGTTTGGCTCATTATCCGTACCATAGCCGCAGGCCAATTCTTTCAGCTTCGCGTTAAAGCTACCGTAGCTCGATTTGGGGTTTCTGAGCATTTCCAATATTCGTGTGCAGTAGCGAAGCTTCGTGCAGCGACAGTTGATCGTACCGGACGACGCCGGTGAACTGTCCGACACCGTACGGTGATGTTCGATGCGCTGATTATACTGATATACCTGCGGTCCCGCCGAATAGCCATCGTACTCGTAATAATTGCCCCAAGGCGTAGCGTACACTGCAAAGGAAACAGTGGAACAAAAGTTATATGGTCCAATCGGAACAGGGTCCATGCGGGCGCAACAAGTCGAAACGGGGTTTTCTTTTCCTTCACGCGCCACGTTCCATATCCGGGCGAGCTGGTACATTTGGGGTTCGCTTCGTCGGCCCTTTTTGTAAGTGGCAACATTTTCGGGGCTCTGCATTGACGTAAGCGTCAATCGTCTTGTGCGCGGTGAATCGTCGAGACTAGTGTGAAACTTTTGCATCGAACGCAAACTGCCTCGTGGAGGTAATATGCCGGTCGAACGTATGCGAAGCCGAACGGTCAAGGTAACAACCAGACTGAAGGGCAAGCGAGTTCGCCCAAGAAATCAAGCAGTTCGCCGTTATGCATGAATTCGGCTGATGTAAATCATTTCCCTTTTTGTAGCTACGTCTTACTACGTCTAGGTGCAGCTTAATCGATTGATTTACGAATGTTTCCAGCAAAGCAGAAAGACGAACAAAACGTTTTTTTTGTTTAATTATTGCACTTTAAACGTCGGGCTTACGATATTCGCTTTTCTATGCGTAAAACAAAAAAGAAGAGCGTAAACAGATCTTCTGAGCGACCAACAAGCCAAAGAGTGGTCATTGTCATACTTTTCGATTCCTTCTAATCATTAAATGTTGAGCCACCTGTTGACAAGGTTAGCTAAAGCATCCCGTTTGAAAGTAGTTGTTGCGTCTGGAGCAAGGACGGAAATGAAACGAGTTCAGCATTCGGAAACATAGCAACCATTTGTCTTGATCTTGATAAAACATCGTTTGTGACCGTTTTCAGAACTGATCTACGCTAACTAACCAACGAACGGGAAGGGTTGGAACCAACTGACGATGTGGTCTATGGTGAAACAGGGTACAGGGTTTAGATGTTCTTTTCGCCACAAAATCATACTGTTGCTAGGTAACCTTCTGAGAAAAGGCGAACAAAAGTATTGATCTAGAACTTACACCGTTCTTTATTCGATTTCAATTATTAGCAGCCCAACTCGTGACGCATGAATGTCATCTAAATCTATCAGTAAATTCTTGTTTAGAAATAACACCGGAAATGGAGCCACATGTCAGCGGAATGAATCACGGCTTTTCGAGTTCTTTTGTGTTTTCCTCTAGGGACACATGATTTCGGCTGAATTAATCGTCCTAATGGTGCATCCACCGAATAGGATATTTTGTTTAATTTATGCTAACAAAATTCTACGTTTAATACGCTTGGTGTGATGATTCACACACCCCATTTTTGGATAGTATCATTTCACAACATCATTTTGGGGGTTCGTCGCTTCCCGTTTGCGTTGGCTTGGCGGACAAGTCTTTTGATGACAAATCTCGATGTGGCCGCGATAACGCGATTGCCGTAACCACAACACGGTAGCAGTGGCTTTTGTAGCTGCTCTACCCGGTCACTGTTGCGTTAGGACGCATGGCCGTGGGCGCACACCGGCGCAGCATTACGGCAATCATCTTTTCTTGGTCCGAATAATGCACGAGATCACTCAAGCGCGTGACGATCAGCTTGTGCCGTAAACGAGGAGCCGGCTGCGTACAACGAACGCACATCGTTTCACTTTCATTTCACCGGTTGCGCGCTCAATGTGCACGTGGATCAGAATTTGGACTCACCATTGGTTAGAATCGATACCGTAAGCACTAGCACTGCCCCACTGGAACGAGTAGCGATTCTATACAGCATGTTCTTCAGGAGGCCACTTATTGATATTGAAATAAATATGTACACACGCTGCGCTGGGCGATTCGAAGGAACTCCGTTCATATAGCTCTGTTGTACGCTTTGGCCTTGACTTGGTTCACTTGGTTTACGATTTTCACTCTAGAGTGCACGAACAGGGCGGTTCGGTTCGATCTTGAAGTATACCCAATTCTTGCCGCCAGTGGCTGTTTGTGGTGGAAGTGGCCACTTGCACGGGTGTTTTAAAACACTCGTGTGCTGCTTTTCGTGTATCTGCCCGTATTCACAGCTCGCTTCAAAACTACCGACACCGAGGTAAAAAGCAAACATGAAAACACTTGTCAAGATCACCGGCATGGCCTACTGTTGACGCCGCCACCAGTCACTGCCTCCAACGTCTACTATTTCAGATACATCGGCACTCGTGCACACACACACACACAACTGTTGCTCTTGCCGCAAATTTTGAGGACGTTCAATTTATTCGCAATTCTTTTTGATTGCACATGCACCTTTCTACTTTACTTGCACTTGCACATGCCGGTGCTGGCGGCTACCTTTTCGGACGATCGGGTCGCGATTCGAGCACGATTTTGTTCCGCACCGCACACAACACGGCATTAACAAGTGTTGTGGCACAATGTGTCTTTCCGCGCACAATCGAAACCGACCCGACCGGTGGTGATGTTTATATAGTCCCCACCACGAAACGGATTGATCGTTCGGTGGATCGCGTGGGGCTGGGTATATTTTGGGTTCTGTCTTTTTGTTCTGCACTCACGCACTCGGCGCGATGCTAAGGGAGCACCAGAAGGGGGAAGCGAGAGAAGTAAACGAGCTAGATGAGTTCCGTCAGCGGGCGGAAAAGGCGGCCGAGTTCGAGATACTCGCAGCGCTCTTGGGCGATCAGAATGCAGCGCTTCAAGGAAAATCCCCAGTTCAAACCGCTACTGTGGTCGATTTTTTCTTCTTCTTCTTCGAACACGATCCGAGATCGCAATCCGCGATCCGAAATGGTCGGAAATGGAGGGGCTATTTAATATCGTCGTCCGCTCGATTAATCCGTGAAATTGTCTGCAGAGTTAATGAAAATGAGTTTATTCAACTGCTTAGTCATCGTGTGTGTGTGTGTGGTTTTAGTAGTAGTCCGTTACGGGGATGCGATCTCGGTCACCCACTGGGATTTACCCAGCACCCAGCAGTGTTTAACTCATCGCGTGCTTCCTGTAGATATGCCAAATGCGATTCGGTGCCAAGGATATGGGGAGTCTACAGAATCTTCAGACATTCCTGAGTCATCCCGAAATGCCGTTCTAGCTGGAAGGCTGTTAGAAGCTGAAGAATGAAACCACCGCAAAAGAAAGGAGATAAAGAACAATAACACTTGATGCACGGTACACATACATCATGTTTCGTGAACTCTATCTACGTGAATCAGGTGCGCGATCTTGAACTGGTAACCTTAATGCGAGTGAAAAAAAACCCACGTTTTACATAAAGAATACAGCCAGCGCTATGTCTGTCCATTCCTACGGTAACGTGAAGCTCGTGATGAAGCATGCATACATTTCCCAGAGTTCACATGTGCACACTCAGTGCTGACGTCGAATGGCAGCACCTCGTTGCGTGCCAAAAGCTGCCTGCTACACAGCGAGGGTCAAAAGTGATTTCGTGCTTAGGGCAGATTGCAGTCCAGACCGTGGTTTAGTTAATCGTCCATCCGTCCTTTGGATTGCCGTGCATTTTTTTTCCCAGTTAGCAGTTTACACTGTTTTGTCCATGTAAATGAGTGCAATTGCGCGATCTGCCATGTTGCAGGTTCATGGTATAGGAGGGTTTCTTGTACGTGAATTATTTTACATATATTGTTGATGTGTCTAGCGAGCAATGCTGATTGTCTTATCTTTTACAGATCTACAGATCGGAAATAAAGAGCAGTAATTGAAATTATGTTTGCAGAAAATCTCAACGTGAGCAACAAACAATTTCACTCTTTACAGAAGGCTATCAATTAAAAAATCACAAAATAATTACGCAAGAAACGTGCATCGATTCCAAAGCATTCATATACACAAATCATATTCTAATTCCCATCATTGTTCGTTTTCGGTGATGCAGACGGAACACTCTACCCTTGGTAGACCGACGCATGTTCTTTCCAACAATGCACATACCAAAGATGCTGCTGATGAGGTTTTGGTGGGTACCGTCGCGCAGTGGTGGTCAAGATCAAACATTTAATTATGGCCACTCGCAATGTGTTTCATGTTCAAGGCTGTGGTAACGAGTAACTCGCATGGTTGTGTGTGTGTGTATTTATAATGCGCCACCTCAAAACCCAACCCAAAATGATGATGATGAGTCGTAGCGATCAAGATGATGATGAGGTGAGGTTTGATTGGCCAAAAATATGCTCCGGTCGCCACTTTTACGGCAGCTCCTGTAAACCATGGGGCGCAAACGACGAAATAACAACAACAACAACAACAACAACAACAAAACAATAAACCAATCGAAATGTTTCTCCCGCATCCCTGACCTTCGTGCGAGAAAAACTACAGCCAACACCAGGGTGGGTACTACCGTGAAAGGCGGCGGTCAATTTCCCCGCCGTGACCATGACGTGCTGGTGGCTTCGAGGTCCTGCACGGAACTGGCGATGTTGGGTGGTTATGCCGGACATAATAATTTGCCTTTGTATTTGCGGTTATTATTGGACCATTCTTCTGCAGCAGATGCGACCGCGCCGCTTTCCATCTTCAATAATTCCTTTGTCGAGGGCTTTGCCAATCGATTTTTAGCCATTTTAGTTCCGTTTCTTTACCGTTTCGATGTTGCTATTCAAAAACTGACGGTCTATAGATGCAAGAAGCGACTGCAATATCGCTCTAGTGCTTCTCGCTAGAGCTCGCACACTGTGCCACGATGGGCTTTAAAGTTTCGCGGTCGTTGGTTATGCAGCTGTATTTTTTGTTGCTTTAGTATTCTCTCGCATGTCTTTGTTCTACGAACTTGTAAAACTAGTTGAACTTTGATTTTATCGGTCTCGGTTACAGTCGCACTGGTGTCTGGTCAGCAACCATAGTTGAAGTACTAATGAATTCAATATTTATGCATCGTTTACGCTTCCTAATTTACTTGTGACTGAATCGCCCTGCAAATTAATAAACATATAAAAGAGTATATTGTTGTACGGATATTGTTTATATTTCATACAGTTTATTTTGTTCATTTACACTAACCACAATATGATAAACGGCGAGGAAGAACCATGGTAAGTCCTCTTAAAAAAATTAACCATACCAAGAGCAATCGCTGCAAACTGGCGTTCTTTATCGTGGATTGTTACAGTTTGGAACCGTTTCGCCCTTCACTTCCCCCGGGGGTGCGCATATCATAACACTCATGATACTCGAAAAGTGATTTCAATTAGTCAGTTCAATATGTTCAATTCCCATACATTCATCGAATGATCACAGGACATGATTTACGCTATGATAAGAGCGGTTTCAAATTGCTTTCAAACAATGAACTAACGAACAGTACGCGATGGACGTTTAGTTGATTCTTTCTACTTTCTGATGGAATGGCTACTTTCAACGATCAGTAGGAAATAAATATAAGATTTTGCTGAGATACATTTTAAAAAATATAAATGGCATAGCCACGAATATTCGCTGCTCGATCCTTTCGAACCTGGTAAGGTACCTTATGGAATGTTGATGTATTGCTACCTAAACATGATTGTATCTAGTCTTCATCCGCTACTAGAATAGCATTCGGAGCAATCGAGGATGCTTCCACATTAATGACTACGCCGGCTGGTTCTTGCGCTTCTACAAATTCGCCAAATGCCACGTCGTTCGGCAATTGTGTGTTAGATTCCTCGACACAACCATTGACGGGTGCCGCTGAGTTGTCCAGTTGGGCACGTATTCGTGTCCCAAACGTACCGTCAATCTGTTCCAGGCGTTCTAGTAATTTTGCCTTAAACTCTTCTGGCCATTTAATGCACCACTCGTTGAATAGTTTAACCTGAAGAGATTAATGAAGCATTTCATTCGATTGGCAGGAATAAACGGTACGGAACAGTGCAACTTACCCTACACTGGAACAAACTCATCGGTTTGTCCTGCCCGGGATTAATTTGTGTCATTGCGCTGATCAGCCCGTTCATGTACACGGGGCCACCACTTTGCTGTGACAGGTATGACACAAGATACGGTACAAAGTCCTCTCGTTGGAAGTCGCTCCATTCTCCGAACCACTGCACCAGATACCGAAGCTCACCGTCGACGGTTAGGTTGTATGCTCCGTTGGACGTCATGGTTCCTGCATTACGGAAGAACTGTGTTAAAATATTTCAGTTTGCTTATTCCACTGCAGCAACACAGGAGGTAAATATAAAATATCCGTAAAATACATCTATATGGATCACTCTACCATGTCACAGCTACAGTAAGCGATAATAGGAAACAACGGCACTTCTTCATCCGCTCTATCTTCACCTAGGTCCAGCAGTCGCGCTAATTGTAGAAAAGCTTCGATTTCGCCTACCTTTACCAACTGTGTGCTATGTGAAACTGGAACTATGCTGTTGCTGCCGCGACTGTTGCCGCGTTGGTGGTTTCCTAACTTTCCGATACCAGTTTTTCTCCCTCTCTCTATCGCCAATCCGTTTTCTTTCTTGCGCCTTTCTTTGGTTCTAGTTTCAAGTTTATCTAGGTTCCTGATCTGCAAGCATCCTACCAGGCGAGATAGCGCTCACTCACCTCCCGGTGTCCAGCTTCCGCCAGTGTTAATGCGGTGGTGTTTTGTTTTTTTTCTTTCAATTTTTCCTTTTCTCTTTCTTCTGCGCACTGCTCGGGCACGAGATCTCGTGCGTGGTGCAGTGGATCAAAGGGATCGTGAGCGAAAAATAACTGTATCGAGTGCTGCAAGCGCTGCTGATATTGCAACCCAGTAGTCACCAACACAAAGCTAAGCTGGTTACGTTTCTGCACAATTAATGGACAAACTTTAAAGGTTTCAGCCGTTCACCCTTGCACCGTAAATGGTTTATTGGAAATCCACTGCGAGGTTTTAACTAACTCGTGTACACGCGAAAACCAACCAAATTTTAACTTAAGCTTTTATATATTTTATGTGCGCTGCCAATGTTTTCGTCACAGAAAGCTTTTGCTATTTGGCAAACGTACAAGAGATTTATAAAGACCTTTCTTGGTACAGCAGCCTGCGGCGATTAGAAAACTAAATGCACTTTCGATGCAGCAGGAACAGTCTCTACCATCGCGGCTGGTTTTGTTTCTGTTTACGGACACCGTTTCTACCTCTTCCGCTTTTCTTTAATCCAAAGCCTGTTTCTTCATCTCTTTTACTCTCACCGTAGCGAAGTGCGACCTAAGAATACCAGCTTCGCAGCGACGTTAATCCATTTTGAACTTGTCGACCCGATGGTATGAACAATGTGTAATACTGACGTTCCGAACGTGTAAATAGACCGGTATATTTTTTTGTGTGCCGGCTTTTGCTTGTGATTAGGTTGATGATAATCGAGAAGCCAAGATGGAACAGTAATGAAAATATGCTACAGACCATAACTTCACCGTTTCATCCGTTCAAATGTAGGGTTTTCGGATTTGGTGGCACAAGGAAAGACTCTTTGTTTTGATTATGAACCGAACAACCTAATGTATTCTACACTCTCTATACAATTTCAGCTTCCTGCGTACTTTAACAGAGCGCGATGTGATGTTACATTAGCTTTGAATGCTTTCGGCGTATTGCAGAACTACCTTTATTCAGAAGTTATTGCATGCGAGTACAACGGCTCTGGAAAATGCTCTTATTATCAACTAATTTAATAGACTGAAGTAGTTGCACAAAATTTGAACAATATTTGCCGTTTGGGTATTTATTTCTTAGCCTGTTCGAATCAACTTTAAGCTTTTCTCCTCTTGTGCTTAAGTGATAGCATCCGAGCGGTTTTCATTTTGCCCGAGGCTCTAAGAGCCCACGGAGCTATACTGTTTTCTTTCGTAATACGGAGAAGCCATACTAATCAACAGAATTGGAAAAAAGTGGTGTGTAGGAAGTGCTTGTGATCTACAATGAATGACTTTGTTGACTCGGAACTTTTTTAATCTCTTCATGCACTTCGAAAACGTGATTTTCGGCACAAAATACAGAGAACAAATAAAAAAACATTGAAAATATTTTCAATACCACCTTCTTTTCACAGCATTGAATCGTACTATGCCATCAAACTGTACGCGTAAGCCATCGGTCGAATGGAAGGATGCGGCTGCAAACAGATAAGATAAGGAAATATTATGCAATGCTTATATTTGAGGTGAATTTTGGAAATCAAATATTATTACGATAACTTACCGAATCGGAATAGGTTGTAAATTTCGGCGTCAAGTCATTGCCCTTCAAAGTGATGAAGGCACCCAGATTCTTCATTTGGTCGCTGTAAATGAGATTAAAAAGGGAATTGTACTACGCGGCAACATTTTTATCTCCACTCAAGCAAGTGAGAAATCACATCAAACATCGTACCAGTAATTTGGTGCCGAAAACACAGTAATGCATTTGCCATTATGGTCCAGCTCGTATCCCTCTGCCTTCACCTCGTGACTACGAATGATGTAGTCCAGATTATTGTACTTAAGGAACGCTTCCGTCACGTCTGGTCCAAACTGTATGCCGACACCTCGTTTCGACGGTACACGCCCCGGCAGCGGATGTGGATCGGACCACAGTAGCTCGCACATCAGGCCCTCTTCTGGCGGCTGACAGTTTCGGTCGATTGCACGAAGATCATCCAGCGACACGTTATCTTTCGAAAAAAGGCCGCCGTGCATTACAAGCACCTTCTTATTGATCAAATGGCACAACGGCAGCCAGTTGTATACCAGCGTAAACATGTCCGCCATGTTTTGCGAATATTTCGACACGACCTCGCCGGTAAAGCCGTACAGTTGGTTCATGTTGAAACTCTCGTGATTACCGCGTGCCAGGAAGAAGTTGTTCGGATAGAGAAGCTTGAAGCCGAACAACGTGAAAATGCATTCCACCGAGAACGAACCACGGTCGACGAAATCGCCATTGAACAGGTAGGGGTTGGTTTCCGAAGGTAAACCGTTAATCTCGAATATGTGCAACAGATCGTAGAACTGACCGTGTATGTCACCGCAAACGGTAAACTTCTGTTTGTCCGGAACGTTTATCTCCACCAGGGAGGGTTGTGTTTTAAGCAATGCTTCCATGTCACAGAGGATCTGCAATGGCAAAGAGAATAAATAAAAGCTTGCGGTATGCAATTGCTGCATGCAAAACGCTTACCCTATAGGCAAAATTTTTGTGGAGCTTATTTTGATTCTTGTACCAATCCAGCAGGCTCTTCATAAACTCCAACGTTACTTGCCCGTTTTCCAGTTTAGGTCCATTATAGTCATCCTCAATAGCTATAGCGGATGTATTCAGTAATAAATCAGATGTTGCAAAAGCAAACATGTCCTATGATTCAGCAAAATGCTACTTACTAACGAACTCCAAATCCCGGCACATTTTAGCTACACTCTTCTCCTGGTGCTGCACCGAGATGGCCTTCTCGAACGCAATTTTGTTGACCATTTTTTTGCACTCCGCGTACTTGTCTTGGGCGTCCTTCGCACTGGGACAGCGCTTCGCCACAAACTCTAAGTCAGCAAGTGCTTTTTTGAAGCGACCCAACGCCATCAGAGCTGCCGCCCTACGGTAGTACGCTTTGGTGTAGCTATTTTTCATTGAGATCGCTTTATCGGCATCGCTCAGCGCGTAGCCATACGATTCTGTGCGAAAGTGAGCAAAGCTTCTATTCGCATAGAAACGCTCGTTGGGGCACGTCTCGATAGCTTCCGTGTACAGTGCGATTGCTTGCTCGTAGTTTTGTTCTATTGAAAGTAAAGATCTCATTGGTGACGAATTGATTGCCATTGCTGCTATCGTACAAGTTTACCTTTGAAGTACTCATTGCCGCGAGCACCCAGCTCGTCGGCTTTCGTCTGCAAGGGGTTTTCGGGCGCAATTTCCGGTGCCGCTGCGACCGGAGCCTCTACCTTATGATTCGTGTCTTCAGCCGTTGACGACATGTTGCGAGCAGCTTTTTCTCAAATGATGCGAGAAAAGAAGAAACTAGATAAAATGCACCGCTAAAAACAGAACGAAAAACTAACACACGCAATGCCTGCTTTTCTATCGGTGTTTTACTTGTCACCGATGACAGCTGATTTTGACGGCGATGGCCGGTTTTCAATCACGAGCGACGCGTTGCGGATGCTTGGAGAACTGAAAATTTCATATCTGCATACATTAAAATCCGGTGGGACAAGAGATCGAATCATAATTCGCTGCGTAGCAATGTTTTATTATCATTTCAGGATGATCGCAACGTTTTAACTAGCTCAGATATCCTCAACATGAGACTGTCTAGCTTTTTCTCGATTATGTCGGCATTTTTACGATCATGTACATTACCAGCCAGTACATGGTTAAGATTAAGGAAATTTTGTTCGAACTGATCCATTTCTTGTAGAAAATCTTCAAGGCGTTTTGACTGATTCGACTGTGTATGATCAGAAAATTTTACTACCTTTTTCAAGGATTCCTGTTGTGCAACAGCATCATACAAAAATGCTTGCTCGGCACAAATATCATCCTCATCGACAAAATCCTTCATCAAGATGGATGAAAAGGCGGGTTTGCACGTATTTGCTCTATTCCGTAGAATATCTAATTTGTCTATTAAATCTTGCCTTCGTTTTGAATAGTGGCAGGAATAAACAGGGGATTCCTCCCTTGCGAGCATGCTGCTCGTTTCGAAACGTAGACGCAATAAATCATTGATCGTTTGTTCGGATATCTGAAGAAAACGTTCTTTTTCCGGACTTTTCCATATTTCTAAAAATGCTTCGATCTCCGACTTGCACGATTTATTCAATTCGTCAGCCACACTGGTCAATAGAGGAATACTATCGTCCGATGCTTCACCGAAAGATGGAATCGTTTCTTCCAGCAAAAACGAATGATTCAGTGTGATGTCAGAGAGTAAAATTTTGCATTCACTCAAGTTTAATTTAAGCTTGTTTAAGCTAGCAGTGTTTGGAGTTTGCAATACTTCTGCTATAGACTCATTCACCCGTCTGAAGGTGTCATTCAGTGATGTGGTGATACTTTTCAAGAAATTGGAAGAATTTCGTATCATGGACTCCCTAACAAGGCCTAAAGATGAACCTTCCTCTTCCGGCGTAGGTACGTGCTGCCACATTTGTTCTATATCATGCAGACGTGTCGTTGCGTCTCTTATGCTTTGTGCGACTAAAGAACTCTGATTCATTAAATCTGCATCAAATGAAACTGAAATTTGCACAATATCTTCTGATAGCCTTTGAAGGTCTTTTGCACAATTGATGGTGTTACGAATGAGTTTTGGTATTTCCTGGAATATTGTTTCTGGTAAAGAAGCATTCAACTTCTGCTTAGCCAGTTTGTGTTCAGCAACACGTTTTTTCAAATCGTTCAGTGCTTCGGTGCCTTTCATGCACTGTTTGACGAGATTTTCGATCGATGGTGATTTGGGAAATTTTTCCGACGCATCGAGTAATGTGTTGTGAAGAATAATTTGGTCCTGCAACCGTTTTAGCAAATATTCGGTGTTTAATTGCGATCCAGAATCATCGAAACTTTTAAAATTCATTTGCTTCTCTGTTAAGATACTATCGGAAAGATGCGACGCTTGTTTGGCGCTGCCGCTCAAAAAACTTCCCATATCCATTTCGTGTGGTTTTAATATTCCTAGCGAAGCATCTGTTTCATCTCGCGAAGATTGTGCTGTTGGTTCATCTAAGTTAAAATAATTTAGATGTCGATTAGCAATCCGTGGTCCGGTAGTGGAATGCGAATGACTTGCTACATCGATCGTGTTGGAATGGCAGGGTCGCTCTAATTTGTTTGTTACTTGCCGCTCCAGAATTGTGCGCAAAAACTTGGTTTTTTTACACAGTGGTTTCAGAGTGTTGCGACTAAATCCGGGTGGTAAAATTTTGGAAATAGCTCTCGGATTATGAAACGTTGTTTCTTCCAATCTTTCTTCCATGAGCTTCATGTTTGTTCGATATGGTTTACTGATGATTTGATTTGTGGCTGTTTTGAATATGTACTATCTTTTGACCTCACAGTGATATGGCCACTTTTTGTTTGATGCAAGTAGACCGCAGGTGGAGTTGATGAAGTATGCCTGTTAGCATAAACACTGTATATGCTTGCAGGTTGCTATGATCGAAGAAAAATGACTCTTTCAGTTTATTAATAAATAGGCTTACAGCCACATTTAAGGTACACAGCAAAAGAATTGATGGTTCGCATGCGCTGCATGCACTCCGCAGCTCGTCGTTTCAGTTCCCGTCGCTCACACTTTCCCCAGTATAGACGTACAATCTCCAAAGTTTGATCCATTTGCTTGTCGCTAAAATTTAAATTTCTTACCAAATCGTCGATCGAGGCCAGAAATTTGCATTGTAGTTTGTACACCTGGTGTGCGCTCGCATCGGCGTTCCAATTATCCATCATAAAGCTGTATAATTTGGGAAACACATCACTGTGAAAGCAAGAATTAAGATGAGATTGAAAGTGTATAAATGGAAATTGTTTCAATTGAACTTACTCTAATGAACGTTTGCGAATGAAATCCTTCGCCAGTTGTGCTAACGTAACCAGAAGATCAAATGCGTTGCTTACAACGGCTGGATTGCGATCGGTGAAACGTTCGGTAAAATTGAACCATATGTTGTGCACCAATGGTAGCAACTGATTTTCATATTGGTGTAGGACATAAATTCCTTCATTCAGTGTGGAAAGGGCTACAATTTTTTCACCATCGTCAGATGAAGCGAGGTATTTGAAGTTTATGCTTAATATGCGCATCACTATTTTCACGTGAGCGGGGAGGTTTTCTTCATTTTCCTCCAGTCCGCTATCATCTCCATTTAAAGGTTTCTCGTTCGTATTCGTCTGATTATCAGCTGTGAGATGATCAGATTGTAACTCCAGGTCTTCCGATTCGTTCGCAATTTCACGCTGTAGTAAACATTGCAGTCGTGCAATCTGTGCAGAAAGTTTTGCAGACGCCTTTTCATCAGGCGACTCCTTTGGTGCCACCGTTTCTTCTACATACCGCAATCGAATCGAGTGGATAAATATTTGAAGTACTCGCAGACATACGATCGAGTTTCGTGCGCCGTACTGTGAGTAACTGTCGAGAATATTCATTACGATCGGTGTGACCGTTGTTTCGAGGACACTCGATGATTCGTACGGTATAAAACGCAATACCGCTTCCAAAATACACATACCATCCTGGAACTGATCTGTACGACGCAGGCATCGTGTTATCTGCTGTGAAATGTAGTCCAGATTGTGATGAATTAGTTGTCCGATGGTTGACATGCCTTGCGAGGTTGCTACAATATCCAGTGCTAGTTCTGTAGATTCGTTAACGCAGTTTAAGGTACTGCCACAGTACTGCAAAAGTATGCGCAACACGTCGTACATATACCATCGAAAGTGATGTTGCATTAGTCTTGCGAGTCGAGCAATGGTACGCACCACGAGACAGATATGTAATGCATTGTACTTTTGATCGATGACGTTGTCGTTTTCGTCCAATTCTAACAACCAGTGCTGCTTCTGAAGTACTTCGTCCAACAAAGGCTTGAACGTTTCCATATGAAATGAAGTTGAATCAGTGTCGTCTGGAATTAGTTCGCTCAAAATGAACAGATAACTATTGCTATTTATTTTTGAGCCATAGAAACTTTCCAGGATAAATAAGATCACAATATTCATTGCCTGTCGATGTAAACGAAGATTATGGATCATATCTAGGAAGGATTGTTTAGCTCGTGGATTTTGTATGTTCTTCAGTACGATCCAACGAGATTCGTTCTTTTCCTTCTGCAAACGAAATCCTTCTTCATACTCGAAACGATACGATACGTACTCTCTTCGTATTAACTCATCCACACTTTCGAGTTCGGCTCCGGCTAACAGGATCTTAATGAATTGCTCAAGAATATTTGGCGATGAAAACACATTTACTAGTTGAGATTCAGAGAAGAATCTTATATAACCGGTAATTAGTCGAAAGTTTGCTATTTGTTCACGTTCCTCACAACGGTAGATTATGCGTGGTAGTTGGTTGAGTACATCATAAAACTGTTCATCAACCCTGGTTCCGGCGAAGGAAATAGAAAACTTTGCAACGGAGTTATGGTAGTTCTCGCAGATGTTGCGAACGCGCTCAGATTCATCATGACACAGCGCGATCACTGTCTGCAAAAAGTGTACTGTGCAGCTGGGCATATTACTGGAATGAAAATTGACGGTTAAAAAAGAAAGGAATGTCGTCAACTCACTGGTCGTCGAGTATTACTTACTATGTACAGTTTCTCAATAGCTCGCAATTCATTTTGGCAAACTCCAAACGAACGAGTTCTTCCTCGTGGCCACGTATATGAAGAATAGTTTGTAGTACTTTTTCGACCTTTTTGTCTGCCTCCAGTAGCCAGTCGCGAGACCGAACTGTTTCGTTGAAATATTTGATTTTATCATCGTTTCGTAATCCTAGTCCCAACACGTTTGATTTCCCATCATTGCCAGCGTAACTAACTGTCAACTCGCGAAATCGTTGGACGCAATAATTTTCCGTGATTGATTGTTTTGCATAATCTTCAAAAATTAAACTAAGCGTTCGACCAAGTGCTTTTATCGCAATCCGGTACACAGCTGTCCCTTGTTTTTCATCCCCGTTGATTATGGAGACGAAGGTGGCAAGCACCTTAGGAAGTGTTATGAAGAGCAGTTCTGCCACTTGGGAACGAAGTACCAGATCGTTGAAATCAAAATCGTCATGAACCTGAAGAAGCGAAAGTATGGTATCGACCGCCTGAAAACGCAACTTCCTCGCACGCTCCGTATCCACGATGCGGACGCACACAAAAATGGCTTGTGAAAGTAGGGTTAGATTATCTTTCACATACAGTTCCTCAACCAATTCCAACTGTATCCGACGAGCAACTAGGGATAGTACTTTTAGAGTACCTAATTTGTATTCCTCGGACAAATTCGGCCGCATAGAATTTGTATCTTTGTCGTACACAAGCTTCACTGCAACAATGAGAGTTGTTTTCACCGCTAACGCCCTAGTCAGGCGCCCTTTCTGCAAAATGGTTATGATGCATTCTAGTAGATGAGTTTTAATCTCGTTTTTATTTCTATAAATATGAAAAAAATGATTCGTTAGATAAGTGAATTAGATAAATTAGAATAATAACTATCCAAAATCTACTTACTGTCCCGGGACGGAATCGACAAGGATGATCAACTGCTGAAGAAAAATGTTCTGCAAGATTTGCACACTATGTTCGTCAACTTTCTGAAGATGTTCATTGAGGTGTATTATACGCTCTCGGGTGGGGTTTTTGATAACGGCATTAAAAAGCGGTTTAATTGTGGTAAAAACATCAGAAAGGTTGTTCATTTTTATGTGAGCAGTTTAGTTGTCCTCGAGTTTTGTTTGTTTACAATTATCATTTTCCGATTAAATGTCAACTTGCGGCTGTCATAACAAACAGTACTTTTGTGATCTTATCGTTTTGGAAAACTAACTTTGTTTGAGAAAAAGATAGATTTTATATTTTTCTTTATTTAGCATATTTATTTTCTTATTTTCTTTATTTATTTAGAGCTATGAAGCATATTTATTTGCTTTATATTTTACAGAGAACAAAAATATTTGATGTTTCTACGCTGGATTGTATAATGTCTTACACGTAAATTACCCATTGATTATCCTATCGATAAAGATGTTATTTTGTATAAGTATTG
>JXXA01012330.1:0-13039 GCA_000956255.1 Anopheles punctulatus | reverse complement strand
GCGACAGAAGTCAATGTATGAACACAGCCTTTCGTTTGGTCGTTATTTAGTCCTGTATGGTTTGCATGCCACACATACTGACTGTACGAAATGTCTTTTCATCGATGAAAAATCTTCTGCAATTTTCAACATTTTCCTTGCCGTTTTTGGGCGGCTTAAATTGTGTCGAATTGGTGAAACGTTTGTTTTCCTAAATACACAGTGCTTCCAATCAACAAAATACAATAAAACAGCCAATCTCGTCTGTACATTTGGCCATTGTTTACCAATTGCACACACACACACACACACACAAAACCTGATCGCAGCAATCCCACTGGTAATCTGCAATTGTCATGCTCATGGCGCATGGCGACGCGACCAATCGAGTTCGCGTTGTGGACATTCACGGCACGAGCTTCGATTCGTGCTTTGCCGCATCGATTCTTTCACCGCATCGCAGCAGCGATTCGAAGCTGTCAATTTCGCTTCGTTTTTCATTTCGAAACCGAGGAACAAAATTGCATTTCTTATGAATCTCAACATGCACCGCCGACAGTGCCTGGGCTAAGGGCGTAAATGGCAAACGTTGAACGGAATGGATACGATGCTGGCGGGCATGATGGTGTTGCACTCTCATCTGCACCAACAACGCTTTACAATGCACCTGCCCGATTTGTGCTCTATTTATAGTGCACATGTCATCGATTTTTAACTGACGCTGTTAGCTCACCGGGCTTGCTGCAACGGGCTTGATTGTGAGCGTCAGTGCCTGGAAGCTGCAATCGTGCTGTAACGCCAAAGTGGATTAAGGTGGATTAGCATATTATATCACCACTTACACAGTATTGAGCACAGTTTGAGTGACAGATTACGTACACAACATCATAGAACATATCAAATGGCAATGTCCTTAGCAGTGCTCGGCAAGCGAATTGAGAAACAAATATCCATAAAATTAATTGCAAAATGCAATAGAAGATCCACCTTTTTTCCACTTCTCGGCAACGTATCGCATGTGGTGTGGTGCGAGATAAAAAGGTGAATGTATAACTCTAGCGAACGATTGTCAGGAAATGGCCTCTCTTCAACGAAGAGCCGTTGGATGAGCTTTTATTGCTGATACCACTTTTCCAATGAATTCCATCGAACAGTAAATGACCTTTCTGGGGTCGTATTTTCACAGCTCGCCGTTTGGTCACTCGAAACCGGCGAAGTGGCCCATGGATTTTAGAATGCTATACGCATCGACTCACGAAAAATAAAAACAAACGTCAGATAAAAGTGCCCGTCTTATTCTCGACGTGATGGTCCTCGAGGATCCTTCATAAAAAATTTACCCTGTCATTGGTTTGACCTTTCGCTGCGTCTTAAAAGGCTATCAGAAGCAAGAAAACAACATTCGCGAAACATCTTCTCTTCATTGTGTCTGAGCAAGCGTGCCTTACGGGCAAAGGCACACCGAAATGTAGGGATTTGTTCGAATCATCCGCAGCGCGTCTGTGTGGTTAAAATATTTATCTCTATGTGAACCCTTGCTGGAATTGAGTTGCACGGAAAAGAAGGTATTTTTCTGTGCGGCGGATCAAACCCGCTTGATTGAAAACACAGACGAAACGTGAAAGCCAAAACATTGTTGCCAACTGACTGCGGAAATTTATTTATATTTTCAACATGGTGATTCTTAAAGCCTACATCGATCGTTCCTACCGAACAACGCAAGCGATGGTAATGAAATTTAATTTCTTGCGGAAAGTTTGCCCCCCTCCCCCCCCCCGGGTGGAAGTGAGTCTTGGTTTTACCAGCTTAACCACCTTGAACCAAACACGCATTACTCATTAGCATAACACAGCCCTCGGTTCACCCTTTGCGAAGCCAATCCAAATCCAAAGCGTCCTTGCGAGGATATGCCGCCAACTTGCCGCCGTTTAACTTTCCTTCGCTTCCACCTTTTCGCATCTGTTAGTGGTGGGTAGGTAGCACAAGGTATTGAATTATGTTGGCTCTGAAACGTTCCCCATTTACATCTGACCTTGCCCATTTTCCCAACCGGCAACAGATCCCCTGGTGAGAGAGTTCTTTGATGGCGGTTGCACAAAATGCTGCTATCGTAGCTTGGATTTCTCACAGTACCGATATGGTGCACGATTGATATGAAATATATGAAACCACTCTGTTGTTTGGAACACTTTACTCAATGTGTGCACCATGCCAGCCTGCAGTGAGTTGTGAGATAACGAATTTGTGATTGTATCCCCGTACTTACCATGCTTGCCTTCCTCGCCTTCCAATGCCTGCAACGTGATCGTATGCAGTTCCTCCTCCAGGTCGACATGGCAATCAACGACGTCCCATGAGAGGAAGCCTACGAATGGAAGCAGAGAAAAGATGGTTAAATTATTGTCATGAATATATTTATTTCCTGTTGCATTATTTTCCTTCGTTTGTGTGATTACTCAACAACATGAACGCACTCTTAAGCTAAATAAAATCGTGTTTCCTTTTTTAAAGCAACTGCATTCGTAGCCGGTAACACGGTGTTCGAAAACATTATAACCACGCTAAAAAGTATTGTGAAAAACGGTAGCCTAAAGCCCAATTGGGACGTTTCCCAGCTGCGCTCAGCTTCCCGCAAAATATTGTCATGTTCGTGGTGCCTTTTCGACCAGCAACAGCCGGTACGCTCTCATGCACCAGCCACCAAGTCAGCCGCAATCACGATGCAATTGCTGATCGACGTACCCGTCGCTAGACACGACGCTGAAAAATGTTGATAAAACTTGCTTACATAAGCAAATTGTTGCTGCTTTGGAATGCCCTTGGCTGTCGCTGCTGGGGGACTGAAAACATTTTTTCTCGCCACGGGCACGTAGGCAATGCTCTTTCTTTCTTCGGTAGGTAAGCTTCATCGAATACGGATTATAGGAAGGCTCAGTCGCTGGCCGCTGTTTTCCCGGGAAAGATGGTATACTCTCGTGGTGATAGTCTCCTCGCCAAGGTGGTTTTAACGTTGACCACCGTCGCTGTTTTGACGCTGGTGCTGCATAATGCCGGTAAGTGTCACTTTTACCGGCGTCGGGGTCGCCTGCTCGGCTCTCGAGTAAAAATCTTCATCTTCTCTTGCAGGTGTTAGTGCCCTAAGGTGTCACCATTGCGGGTGGGAAACGTGCGGATCGCACGAGGAGCTGGTCGAGTGTAATGTCGAACGTGTCAACCAGGTCCACGAGAGTCTGAAGCGGCTTGTGAATTTGACTACGTACGAAACACTCTCCGACTATGAGGAGTTTGCGTGCTTTGAGCTGCGGCTCACCAACGTTCATGGCAACCGGTCCGGTACCGTGAAGAGCTGTACCATTCAATCAGCAAAAATGTGCGAAATCACTGATTGGAGATCGGTTAAGGTGGTTGGCTGTGAGACGTGCAACGAACAAGACTATTGCAACGGCTTCAACACGCTGATAGCACCGAAAATTGACAAGGGAGCCGGATTCTCCTTTTCAATGTATCGGTCTTCCGGTGCGGCGACATCTGTCAACGCAAGCAACGTGCATATTTTGTGCTCTACGCTGACTGCGCTTCTCGTTGCATTCGTGTTTCTTCAATACCATCCGCACCACAGCAATTGATTGATACTGACGTCATTGTATTTGTAAGCAGCTAATGCTTTCGTTATGCCTTTACAAACACCGTTACTATAGTGGGTAAACACCGCGCAAGACCGTTATAAAGCTTTGATTGTGTCGAATAAATCAATGGTTATTAATTTTACTCCACCTGATCGCTGTCCCTCTACCGGGCACACTCTGCCCAATCGTAATGAGACGTTATGAGGTGACAACGACTACGATCGATAGAACATCACTGTCACTGTCGCTTCCCGTGATGTAATCAAATCAATTAATTATTCTGTCCATCACGAATAAACGTCACCCTCACCCGAGATGCGCCAGATCTTGGGGCTTTGCCTTGGGCTTTATCGTTTCGGTGACTTCAATTTTCCAAAGTAATCTCATTTCGTTGAGAATAATTAATGAAGGTGGCATGGAGAATTATTTTACCTAGGAATCAGGTCCATTTCCGGCCAAAGCCATAGGCCCTCCTCTTCCGCCATTAGATTCTTGCGACAAAGCTTCTACCGGTTGGATCTAACCGGCGAACGTTTCATCACGTACCTACGGACACGAAGCGACCGAAAAAAAAAAAATACGTGTTTGAAGCATGTTTTAATTTAACTCTCCCAGAGTAATTAATTAGAGCATTTGATTGCCGAAATTATAAAGCATTCCACGTTTTCACCACTCTCAAGACAGCAAACACCCCTAGCAAACGCGGGTGCCTACGCGGTAAAACCAAGTTCAAGGCTTAATGCATCGTTAGTGAGTGTGTCATCTCGTTCGAAAATGTTGTTTTTTTTGCGAACAAAAATAAATTCGACCCCCCGGTGCTGCTCTCTGTCCATTCCACAAAAGAGGACACATTTCGCTTGTTTATAAACTCAAATCACGCTAATCGGACGTGCCTGTATGATTCGGTGATCATGTCATGTGCCAATCGAGCGTTGCCGGCTTTTCTGGATGGGGCCCCCGGGTGTGCCATTAGCGACACGGGCTTCGTTTTGGAGTGACAATTGGATCCATTCGTTCCATGAAACCTTCCCCTCGGCTAGGGGAAGACGACCACCGAACCGTCCACCTCGAAGAAGGTCATACGAATGACATCACTCGGCTGACGTAAAACTCCGTCGCAGAAAGAGAAATGTACATGACCCGGGTGAGCCAATGCTCGGTTCTATTCCAAGCCAATGCTCGATACAAAAATGTGTGTGTGTGTGTGATTTTTCTTTTCCTTTATTTTGCACCAGTGCAGGTTTAATGTTTGTTTTGTGAAACAAATGCGTACCAGAGAGCGTTTTATGCCTTTTATCGATGACCAAACGCACGGCTTAACGTACGATTGATGATAGTTACTGTAAGTTAATGTTCCATTTTTTTTTCAAAGTACTTAACCGATAACCCCATTGTATAGTTCTAGATAAGATTAGACGGGGATTTCTTTCTCATACTCGCATAAAACTCGCACAATAGAAAATACTTAACCAGCCCAGTACTCAATAACTCAATATCGTTAAAGAAAAGCATGTTAACATCGCACAACGGCTTGTTTGTAAACTGATTGTTAGTAGATTGGATTTATTCAACATAACATTGCCATTGCAATCACAATATGATTGTGTCAATGCGCGACGGTGAATAATTCACTCTGACACGGACATACCTCCGACGCTGACGTCTTGATGATGCATCGGCACTATTATCGTGGTCGGTTTTATGTTTGCTCATGATGCGCAGCCCAACTACTCGACAGCTCTTCCTCCGCCGTCTGAAAGATACTGGTGCACTGCACACTCTGGCGTATGACATAGCATTCCAGGTTCAAATTGTTCGTGTTCTCTCTCTCTCTCTCTCTCTCTCTCTCTCTCTCTCTCTCTCTCTCTCTCTCTCTCTCTTTCTCTCTTTCTCTCTCCACATTTACGGGTCACCGTACGCTGGATGGTTCAAATGATAACCGTATACCGGTACATTACCATGATTAGCATTCTACCGCGGCATGAAGGTTCGTCCCCCGTACGTTCTGAGTCACTTTGATATTACAAGCTGCAGTTGCATGTGCATGATAAGCAGAAGCGGTCGGTCGTTTGCACAGTATATGACTCGCCAAGCACCCACAAGTGCACGGTGAAGGACAAAATTTCCAAAATACTTTCCCACATTCTGCTACGGGAAGCGCGGTATCACGCTGTACCGACAGCGTATCCGGATATTAATCATACCACTTGTCAGACACAGGGACACAACCACCACCACCACCATCATCACATGCCCATTTGCAGTAGAAAGCGGGAAGCCGCTCACTGTGGGCGGTCTTTTTATTTCCTCCAACCTTTTGGTGTGCAAAAAGCCGAAGCCATAGTGCCGAAAGCGGTTAGGATTACTTGTTATTAAACGGAACCGTACGGCACCTTTTATGAGCGCAGCCGAAAGGCTTAACAATATTACTTCGAAGGGACCGACATTGCCAATAAAATTGTCCCATCGCAAGCGTACCGTAGGTGAATTTTAAATCGTCTTTAGCAGCTTACCAGACCTGCTGTTGTAATTGTAAACAAGAAACCTTAAAATAATTAAAAATGACTCACCCATTCGAAGTAAAATGCAAAACAAGGGCACCCTAGTTTACTTCGAAAAACGAGGTTATGGGTGAAAATTTCCTATCAAACGCCATCGTGCCCGTTGCGCCGCGTGCGTCGTCTGCTCACTGTTTTTGTTTTCGGTCATACATTTCCGGTCACGCAATCATTGATGATTTATGCCTTCTTCATGAAGGGGAGGGAGGTTGTTGTACGGTCGGCTTTTGCGTTGTTTTTGACTACTAACCGATACACAGTTTGTACTCTCATTACCTTTCCATTTTCGGTGCATATACGCTTCAAATTGCATTGTACGTGATCGAAGCGAAATCCAACAACCCATGTGGGAATAAAAAAGGGTTTGTGGGGTATTATACCCAGAGGCACAGCCGCAAAAAAAAAACAGTCCCAGAGTACAGCTGTGCTTAATATTGTTTTAATTATTTCAATTCACTGCAGAGCACTGCCGACCAAATGCGCGTTAAAACATTTGGCAAAAGTCCAGTCGATAGTGAGAAATTAATGGGAAATTAATAGCCAAAAAGTGATGCTTTACAGGAAATTTTCATTTAAATACGATATCGTTTCGATCGATCGCTTCAAATGGTTCCTTATAAGGTTTCATATTAATCCCTTCTGTTTGTAGCGTACACTTAGGAATTGGAAATTTAATCGTGTTTTGATGCTGTTGAGTTACAATTATAAGCCACTACTCTCTCTTGCTCCCCACCCCCTCCCCTCCCTCCCACACCACGTGTCAATCACTCAAAGGACTAAACCAGAACGAAAACCTTACGGCCAGCCCGGTCGGGAAAATTCGCCAGCGTCACCAGAATTCAGTCAACAGTGAAATAGGATAGATTTCCCGTTCAAGCCTTTCGTCGGCATTGGTTCGACGATTGCACAATCACCCACCCACCCGTTGATCCGTAAAAGGGACGTAAAAGGGGTGTTCCACGTTGTGAAAGCACCAATTGAAAACGGACCCGCGACTAGAAACGTGCGCTTTCGTCGTGCCATGGTTGAAATAATGGAGGCCGGTGGAGGCCCGTTCTAAATCCTGGCCCCAAGTGGCAGCGCGTGCGGCCCGATACGCACTTTGCCCTTGCCCCGTTCCTTCGTACCGCCCGGTGCCATTATGGCAGTAGAATTCGAGATTCCTTCATGCGTGTGCGTAAACACCTCCGTGCGCCCCGTACCGAAAACGTCTGATGAAGCCGCTGAGCCAAGCCAATGAAAGCTCATTATTTTTTCCGTTAATTAGATTAGCAATAAGAAGCACGAATGCGAGACCTGCGCCTCTGCCGCTACCCTGCGCTGTTCATGTCTGTCCCAGCGAAATGGCAGAAGAAGGCTTATTTCATTTACCATGGGATTACGATTTTTGCCTTTCAACTCAACGACGGATGGACTCGTGTGGTGGCGGCGCATGGAGCGCGTTGGCGTGTTTGTGGAACATATTTTTCATCACCAGACATCATGGCGCACGGGAAGATCGAATTCTAGCAACCGAAGAATTGTTTTTTTTTTATCACCAATCGGTAATGGTTCTTGAACCCAAGCGCTTGGGGTTGTTTTCCCCATTTTGAAGCTTTTTTTCAAAGAAAAACATTCCTCAAACCTGCCTCCGTTTGTGTCGTCCGAGGTGGTCCGTTCTTTTGTGTGAAACTATTTATTTTCTATAAAATGTCAATAGACGGACCGGCAGCTGTCACAAATCGTTTCCGGCAAAGCTCGACGCGCACATAACGTAATCAAGCAATCAATATCCCACGCCACTCAAACAACCAGCGTGTAAAAAAACAGGATCAAAACGAATCAGCCAGACTCAATTACGTAAAGCAGCTGCGTAACGGCAGACGACACGCGTCTCACTTTGCGGCACTCTACAACCATCCATCAAATTTTCTCCACCGGATTTCGATTGACGAAACGTAGGCCGTTCCAATCCGGGTACAATTACCAGCACCACCGAAACCACCCAATGGGCCGCCGGGCCTGTGTGGCGCCAGATTCAATAAGCAATGTCAAGCCGCCACCGCATAATCTCCGCACACGACCTTTCCCGGAGCCAGGGCAAAGAGCGAAAAGCTTGCCATTTCGATATCGGTTTCATGCTAGGCAGGGTTGTTGAACTCCTCGTTCCATAACTTCTTTCTTGCATCCTGCGACCTACAAATGATTGCGTATTTGACGAGCGTCGAACGATGACCGGCGACTTTGGTAAGTAGCATAAAATATTCGCAACCCAACCGGACAAACAACAGCTGGTAAGCAAATTTCACATCACCCTAGCTGGTTCCAAAAGATCGATAGCAGCTACAGATGTGTTTTGAATTCTGCCCAACAACCGAAAACGGACGCATCTCACAGTGCGGAGACACACATGACTGTGTTTACATAATTCTTGTAAAAACACAGCACACACACAACACCACCCTGTGTGTTAGCTTTTTTGAAAAAGAAAATTGCGCGAAAAGGCTCCACTCTTCCAGCAAGTCGCAGTTGCCGTAAATCGAACAACCGGCAGGTTGCTATGAATGCTTGCCGAAAACACGAAAGGCACGTAAACATCTTGAATGGAGCTTCGCTTGCTGCCCGCAAGAAGGCACCAGAATAGCAGTTAAGTTTTATCAATATTTAAGTCGAAATTTAGTTGAACTTTTATGAAATTCTTCACGCTACCGGGTGTGGTAAAGCGGGGGCCATCGAATGGGGCGCACCTGAAGGCGCGTCTAGCGTGACGCACGTGGAAACGCACTTCGGGCTCGTCCTTCGCGTGTTCTTCGCTAGTTGCTGTACTGTATCTATTCGGTCACAGTGTTGTCCTCGTGACGTTACCTCTTTTGTTCTAACTCTGTGCGCTCTCCCATCAATGTCACGGACGACGGAAAGCGATACCGAAGCCTTTGTTTATGAAGTCATGAGTTTGTTTTAAAAACATTGCGCAATATGCGCATGTCTTCCAGTTTGAGTTAACGACTTTGTTTCGCTTCGTGACGAAATAGCAACGGTTGATTTGAAGTGTCTGACACTTTAATACTGCTACTCGCCACACACCATCGCCATCCATCAACTGTCCTTATGGAAGCAAGATTAAAGTTAGCTATTTCAATCAGCAGAGAGCACGCGCGTTTTCTCTCGGTTCTCGGTGCGGTTCAGTTTGGCTATCGCAGATACTTCGTTGGAGATTGGAGCTTTCCAAGCGTACGTAAAAACTGTACAAACGCCACCTCATCGAGGCTGACTCTGCGTCCAAGGTTCTAATTAGAATTTCACCGCAGCAATATCGGTACGAGAGAATGAAGTGGTTGTTAGGCTTGCTTGCTACGCCCGCAACCAGCTGCTAACGTAAAAAAAGAGATATACAAAACCCTAATGCTCTTGCTGGCGAACCAGCATGGAAGGATAATGGAAATGATAAAATGTAAAGTCTACTGACGCACGCGTTTCCCGGGCCCAAAAAGGTGGGGTTGGGGGTTGAAATTTATCAGCAGCCATCACGGCAAGATCAAGCCATTGGCTGTCATGTCGAAACCGCCGCTCCGCAAACAAACGCTGATGACATAATTTAGCGCCATGGCGAACCCGGTGAAATGTGAATTTGAGCTCACCGCAATATTTTCGCATACGAAATTTATCCCATCCGCTGTGACATTCTGCTATAGGAAAATGTCGCTGCCTTCCCCGTCAAAACGAATTGATATTCCCGCGTCCTCTTTTTGTGGTCGAAAATAAAACGATAAAAGGGTGACATTGAGATATAAGATTTCCAAACTCATCAATTATGATGGAGTAACCTCACCCCACCGACCAGGAGAACTTGAGCTTGTCATATTGGAAAACAATTACCCTCACACTGTCTGCGATCGAGGAAGTGAAGAGAGAAAGCCGAGAAGCAGGTGTAAGGTATTTTCCACCGCAAACAGGCTTACAAGCGAATCAAAGTAACCCTTGGGTGAAGTTTTCGGGCATGGTTAGGACGTCCTGCCCAGACTTTTCCATCGTACCGTGACGTCGAGACAGCCGAATCGGCAGGCCTGCCGAACCCGGCCCGAAACTCGAAACAAGAGTACACTTTTTCCTGTTTCCTTGGCGATCGTGTGAGGGTGGCAAAGAAAGAAAGTGGCAGTTCGGGTGAGCTACCCGAAAGGAAATCGATACCCCATGTCTAGATGGCCTTTTTTCGGTACGCCCTTTATGATGTTTTTGGGTCCATGTCCGTGGGGAAAAAGGTGAAGAATTTTATTTTTGGCCTCTAGCCGCGCTATTCCTTCACCAACCGTGCGCTGATGTTTATTATTTATGTCTGCACCGACGGTTTCCAATAGAAATGGCTATACGCAGCCGAAAATAATGTTACCTTCGTTCGTCGCTATGCAATGAATCTGCAAAATGTGATCGGTCTTATGTTGGCGGGGCATTGGAATGGCTGAAAATGCCGGTCCCTTCGAATTCCCGTTCCGAAACAGCAGAATTTTACCTCCTTACCCTATTGGCAAAAATGCTGTCCTGCTGGATGGTTTCACCAACCCAGGACAGCATTTTTATGCAGGATTTGATGTAATTTTCAGCGAAACGAAACTGTGCATGTCAATGCAGCTTGCGCTCGCTGCTGCAGAGCTAACTGCAGCTGAATTTACTCACGCCATTGTGCAACCTAACGCTAAGCTGGGGCGCTCATAAATTATGACCTCATCGTTGATCAATTATTGAAAGTGCAGCGCACACCAGGGCCACTTAAAATTCTTCACATGGAAAATAAACACTGGATCCGCACCGCAGCCTCGTTAGTTATGAAAATTTCATTTAAAATATGCCAGCCCATCCCAGCCCATTTCCATCATAAAAACATCGCTACCGGTACAAAACTTTTGCCCACAAATCAAATTATAAAACCCATCGGTACATTTTTCCGTGCCGCATATCGAACTCGGCCGCGCCGAACCCACACATCATCGTACCGCGTCAGCATAATTGAGTGAACGAAGCAAAGTATCTTTCGTGGAGCGGGGCAACGCCGATTTGGAAAATATCCCCGAAAATCACATCCACAAAGCTTTCGTCTTATCGTCGCTCCACGATCGGCGTGCCGGTGTGTGGGGGATGTATCTGCAGGAAGTAAGAAGTTTCGGGAGCCAGTAATTATTCCCGCACGCTATCCAGCCATTGTAAGCGAGTGGAGTGAGCGTACGAGGACCCAGGCAAGGCACGGCACATAAAGTGTGTTTTTGTACCTTTAAATATAACTTGCACTCACGTAGGTCGCTTTTTCAGTTAGAGACATGTACAAAAAAGCACACGAAAAAAACCGGCTCGGCCATGAGGTCGTCATGAATTTTAAATGAGCTTCCCACTAGGAAGGTTTTTTATTCCGCTCTCTTGTACAACAGTCCTTGTACGGCGGCAGGCTATTGGGTGCTGTGCACAGGATACATCAGTTCTGGGTTGGGGAGCGGTTCCACTGAATTCTACTGTACTTACACGTGCCACGGATATCGTGTTGGAATTTTTGTTACCACCTCACACAAACGCACACAAACAAGCCATCACGGTGTACTTCTTCTCCAGATATGAAGCCCAATTTTCCCGTAGGTTTCCCGTGGTCGACCCTAACGAACTTCCAGTCTCCGAGCCCTTATTCCATTCACCGTATCGGGCTGAAAAATGAGGTCTGAAGCATTTATCGTGACTCCACGCCGGTTCCGGTGGTGCCGGCTGGGCGAGCCTATAAGCCCGGCTTCCAGCTGATTGCATGCCTAATTCATCGTTTGATCGTTTTATGATTATATCCTCGTAACGTTCTTTCCAAAAGCAATGCTTAGAAAATAGCGTTTTCTTGGCAATATAACAAGGTAGCATGGGCGAAAAAAAACAACTTTTAATCCCGATTCTTTTGCAATAGGATATTTCACCATCTCCTAATACAAACACCGCCTCGAAGCTTCTAAGTCACCACCGAGAAAAAAAAGCTCCAAGAAGTAGCAGCCAGGCGAAGCTGAAGAAGCTCAACCAGACCGCCCGAGCGAATCTGTGAGCAAATACAAATAAAAAAGTGGCGAACGCCGGAAAACGGCATTGTGATGCGTTTGCGCACAAACTTTTGCCCGCATTCGATTTGACCCGGTGGCTGGACGGGTGTGTATGTGTGCGGTTGGGGCCGAGCATCGCGATGGTTTGCTCTAGAATCTTTTACCACCAGCGTTGCGGAAAGACTCGCTGCCTGATTCGCTTTTGGATCGCAGCCAGACGGCCTGGATCCTGTGTTCCAACCGGTGCTCGCCAGTAGGTCGCGGCTGTATCGAGAGCCACCGGGAGAAAAAGCTTCGCACCGACTGTGGCCATAAAACGTACCACCACTTTTCCTATTAGCTCAGCACGAAGGGGTTTTTGCGCCGTTCTTAACGCTCAGATTTGGGTTCCACTTAGTCTGGCTGGCAAGTGATGGCACTTAATGAGCGCAGTCCACTATGGGCACTTATTTCGCACAGGCCCACTTGAAGGTGGGGGATCCGTTTTTACGTGGCAATGCTATGGAGAAGCAAACACCATTACAAGCTGCATTCAATTATGAGTCGGTTTGCATCGCAAAAACGACATCAAACGCCGGTGTCTCGTTGGCAAGGACCTCCAGAAACGGCTTTTCGTTCCCATACGGAGCACACGTCACATCGCGAATCGCTGCGGAATGCATCACAAATACGAGCATGTGAGATACAATCTCATTACCAACATGATGACGCAATTTCCACCAAAGTGGAAAACATATTTCACGGTTCGCTTTTCCCATCGATCCAAAAGCATCTCCGCAAACGCTCCTTTCCATGTTTGTCAAACATCATTTCTTTCATCGCTTTCTAGGCCACTAACCGA
>JXXA01012329.1:0-12484 GCA_000956255.1 Anopheles punctulatus | reverse complement strand
TGCAGTTCCCAAGCGTTCGTTTTACATAGCTGCGAACAAAACCGTCCACGCTTACCGCGATACTTCACATTTCAATTTCAAATTCCTCTTCTCATCGGAAGCTAGTTTCATGTCTGACCGTCCAGATAGGCTTTTCGTAGTTAGTAGCTTCTAATCGACTAATTAACCGCTGTCGTCTACCGTAACCGTCTCAGAGCAATCTTTTACACCCTTTCCTGTACACCGGATTCCATGCCGACGTTGGAAGAGATTTTTTGTTGCTTTGTGGTGCTCGCTTTGCTGTTCGTGTCCACTTGTGGAAATCGCTTAAAAGGAACGGGCAAAAAAACGGCTTAATTTTATGAATGAAACACCGCCTCGAGCTCGTTTACGTGCGGGTGATTACAGGCTTTTTTTTTGCTTCTCACCTATTGTGGCTTCAAATATTTGTATAGCGTCGCCGTGTTTCGATATCTTCATTACAGCGTATGTCATTAAAAATTAACGCCGAGTTTTTGTTTTGTTCGCCCCGTTGCGAGTGATGCATGGAAAAAAAAAATATAGTCGCGTGCCTAACGATAATGATGCCTATTTTTGTCACTCTTTTAGAAAAAAAAAACTGTATGAATGATTTAGCATGTTTCAATAATGAAAATTTAATTTTGCAAATTTCAGAAACCCACCGAAAGCTTTGCACTGCCCTCGCATGGAATTCAATCAAGCATTAATATATGCACTGAGACGACGAGCCCGGACCGTGACCTTTCTTCAAGCGCCTGAGATCTAAGCAGTGATGCGCCGGCCACCTTGAGCTCGCCCGATCGGTGCTGCCAAATTGGCGGTCAATTTAATAAAACATTGCGAAAGACAAATTGGGCAGTGCGAAAATTGCGCATCGCGGCAATCAAGGACGATCGAACAGACTCGCAAATGAGAAAACAACATAACGACTGCTCCACGGACAATGCAGGAGAGTGAAAGCTGAGGAGGCATAATTACGCTGCCACACGTCCGCAGCGTTGGGCCACAGAGTCGTTCCGCGATAGAGCTTAAGAACCTCGTCAGATGCGGAAGAATCGCACTGCGCGCGATATAAATTGAACAAATAGTCATAAATCATTCGCTGCGCTTCGGGCGGTCGCCTTGACAGCAATTAGGACGCGCAAGGCCGTATGTAATAAGCATGAGCGCAAACACTGCCCCGTATGCACTGCCCCAATACAGTCGAAATTATCGACCCTCCACTAACGCGACGGCTTTGACGTTTCCGCACGGTGCGTCCAACCAGCGGTGGCCATTTTTTATACGGCACGGGGAGATTCGGCGCGAGATAAACGTCCCGCTGGGTGGATGGGCGAGAAAAACAGGCTTTTTTTGGTTGTTGCTGTTGGTTACGCCGATAGCCTTCCCGTTTCTAAGCTTCAATGTCAATGGCAGATGGCGGGCACAATAGATTTACGTGATCCACCGCACGACACGGACTGGCGCAGATGCTGAAAACCGGTGAAAGAGAGCGACTTGTCGGAGAAGATCGTGGCTCGTTTGCATAGGACGAGTGGTGGTGTTGGTGGTGGAGGCTTCCCAAGGCCGACCCCACTGAGAACGTGTCACGTGTTCGTGTACCAAGTGCCCGAGTGTCGGTAGCCTTCGCAGGTAAGCAGTACTCAAGAAGTAAGTACTTCACACACTCGGCTACACCTGATCAAACTGCGTTTCATCGATTTGTTGACCGTGTGAGCGATGACGACGGTTCCGATTGCTTCCCGGGAGCTTGATTCACAGTGCAAACCGCGTAGCTGTGACAGCTTCCATGCCTTTGCCAAACACTCGCTCGCCTTCCGAACTCTCCCCGTGCCGGATTTTGCATTCTAGGCGGAAGTGGTGCACGTGCAGCATTCTCAGCACGATTGCGATTTACAAGGCGATGCTAAAATTCGCACCTTCTATGTTCCTTCCGTGTGCACGGAGCTACGTGCACGTCTGATTATGCAAATAGTGGATAATATTTGGATAAAAATTTGCCCCTACAGTTGGATGCCCGTGTCACTTGCAGCTGTTTCAACTATGGAGTCACCGATTAGAGTCGATAACCTGCCCAGCAGCTACCCTTTCAAGAAGGTCGATGAAGGCTAGTTTCGCAAAGAGTTCCAATAGAAGCACGTCCGCTAGGTGCGTGGGATACCGGTGGAACGTACAACTCTCACCAACGCCCAACCGGACATTATGTTGCAACATCAAGCGCGCAGAACGGACGCATTTCATTAACGATGGCATTTGTCAACGCTCACGACTGGTTTCTGCATGCGAATATCAACCGACACGATGCTCTCCGAAGTTCCCGCCGAAGGACGTGCGGGCGTAGTGCGCAATTTCAAGACTTTGGACCACGGCGCAGATGGTGCAATCGGCCAGTGGGCAAGGATACGGGTGGTAATTAAGCTCAGTGGGCAGTGGTCAGTGAGCTTCGCTTCGAACAACACGGGTGTGTACGCACGTGGCAGCAAATGTTGTCGATTAGCAAACACACGTTGATAGTGCGTCACTGCAGGAGAACAGGTCTGGTGGCGTTAGATACTTTGAATACGTTTGTCCTTGACTGCTGCAGAAAGTTGCTTGGGCAAGTTTGTGGTGGGAGAATCTAATTGTATCCAGCAATTCAAGTTGTTACAGTCAATCAAGTCAATAATCTCAGATCAAGATTGGTGTACTATCAATCTTATCATAATCGACGCTTAAGTCTGTACTGCGTTGTTGTTGGTGATCATGAACAACTTGGACATCTTGTCTTGAAGGTTAGACATCTTGAAGATGATCTTAAGCGTTTTGGTAACTGAACATTGTGCGGATATTGATAACTCGATGATCCATGAAGAGTTTTTAGAAATATTAATGAATCTACACGATTCCGTCGCAAACCTGTTCAAGGTTTTCGATGATCTTGAAATATCAAAACCCCAGCCAATCATCTTGAGGAGCACACCGATGTTAGACAATATTAAAAATTCCTAATTTCCTCTAAAGATATTTAAAAGTTCTTGTAACTAAGGCTAACACTTACCAATTCCCGGTCGAAACATTCCAACGGGCATTCCGCGACTATTTTTACGCACCACATCCTCGGCGATGGCCTTGGTGAAGGTGTAAGTGTTTGGCCATTTGTCGAGCAGCCTGCGAGGACGAAATAGAGAACGTTAAACATGCGTGCCTTAGTGAGGAGCTCGTATCAGAACTGGTTTTGTTGCCACAGAGGATTCTGGGCAGCCGATACTGCAGATGGAAGTCGAAAAATAGACCAAAACGAAACTCACACTGGTGTGATCTTTTCGATCATGCCATCCGTGACGCAGTCGGTCAGGTGGATCATCTTCTCGGACTCGATCGGTGGATCGTAGAACCGCTCGTCGACCGTGTCCTGCGGGCACTGGGTGTACGCCGTCGAGACGTAGATGACCGACTTCAGGTGCTTCATGCCGTGGCAGAGATCCAGCACGTCCCGGCACGCCTTCACGTTGATCTGCATGGCCGTCTTCATCTTCTCATCGAATCGCACCGTGGCGGCTAGATGAAACACGATGTTGACCTACGGTGCGGAAGAACGTGTTTAGTCTCGATCTGCTCGATGCGCGTCCTGTACAGGTTCGAACGGGTTTTTGTGTCCCACCCCCCTACATTTTCGGTCAACACCTCCCGGTCGGACGAGCTGATGCCCAGGCCCGGCTGCATGCAGTCGCCCGCGACGGCACGAATTTTGTGATCGTACTTCGGACAGGCTTGCTTCATTTTGTCAAACATCTGCGAACGTGAGAGAGGGAATGGAAGCGAAACGAAACATTATCGACTGTACCGGATTCGGCGGGTCCGTGCGATTCTTCGCTGTCGGCCAGCTTCATCCGTTCTTCCGCCTGGATTCGGTTACTATGGGCACCGCAGTCGGTGCTTGCGGACTTACAGCATCGTCGAAGATTTCTTCCACACGAGAGAATATGTCTTTGCCACGCTTGCTTCGCACCAGCAGAAAGATGTTTTCGATTCCGGGGCAGCTGGTCAGCAGTTTGTAGATGAGTGCTGGTGATAAAACGGAAGAAGAGCGACGAAGAGAACAGAAACGGAGTTAGACTTTTGTTGAGCGATCTAGAACTAGAACCTGGCGATATGGAACTGAGCGATTTATTCAAAGAACCGGTAGAATGAATGTTGCAGAAACTTAAATTAGCAGAACTTTGTCTTTCTAACTACAAGATCTTTAGAATTTCATCTTAATACTGCGTAATTTTATTATATTTTTTATATTGATCAGAAGCTAAGTTCGCCATCGAATCAATTAGCAAGCAAGTGATCTCATGCACACTCGCGACTGTAGTTTAAATTGGATTTTTTTTCGCTGCCCAGCGTGCTGCTTTCCTTTTTGACAAAATTAAAAAAAAAAATCTGCCATAAAACACGTCCCCGGGCACGATAAAGCAGACTTTCAGCTCATAAAATCGCTTAACATATCACCGGGACAAACGAAATAAATTAGCTTCGATGTGCGAAAAGACATTTTTTTCTCGGCCAGTTTTAGGGTTTCCTACACGGTCACCTTTCTTTTAGGCTTCCCTTAGGACCCGCTGGCAGGCACCGGATGCTCCCGGTGTTGCTTCCTGTTGCTATGGCGAACGGCGCGATCGGTGTTGTGAAATTGTCATGCAGCACCCGGGAAGCCACAGGGGAGAAACAGGTTTACTATGTTTCGTCGTCCATTCGCGTGGTGTAAAACGCTGGCAAGCGACGGGATTTGGGGCCCTGAAAGGCGGATCAGCCGATGGGGGTTCGTGTTCATGAAATTTGTTTCACTGATATCGCTGTGTGCGCGCGGGTGTGTGTGTGTGTGTATGTTTTTGGCTCGTTTCAGACGATAAGGAGCCGATGCGTTACGGACGTCTTCGAGCGTCGGGCTGACCCTGAACTCGTCGCGATGCGTTGACGGACGGTGGATGTTTAATTCTACGAAAAATCATGCAAAATCCAGCACCATACGGGCTATAAAATAAACTCGTATCCACACCGAGCCGGCAGCTAGCGGGTCTTGCCCAGAAAGGGCAACTTTAGTATCGTCCTGCCGGGCAAGATATTGGAATAAAATTAACATCCGTCCAGCATCTTCCCACACGCCCTTTTACACCATCGCCTTCTCATCGTGCACCCCTTTTTTTCGGCAATTTGAGCGCTTTTCTCATTTAAATAACAGGTTCTTTCCGCTGATTCTTTCGCAGGCTTTTTTTTTCTCCTCCCTCTCCGGGCTCGTTTGCATGCCAAATGATATCATGTGTCGCAGCCGGAACTTTAGGGACGCGCTTGGGATGCGATGCGGCGTATCGCACGATCACGCGACCGAGTGGTGGTTTTCGGATTTTTTCTTTCTTTTGAGCTTTATGATTCACGATCGAAAGCGGAGAAAAGTTTTAATCTTCGCCATCATCCTGGAAGGGAGCCAATAAACCTAATTAGACGGTTGAAGACGAGCAGCAGGACGCAGGGTAGCAACGCACCGATGGAAGAGTTGACCGGGGTTGATAACCTGATTTTACGACTTCCAAAAATCGGTTCACAATGGTAGTCGTGTAACGATCACTATACGACCATTATATGACTTTTCGCCAAAGAAATGTTTGCTGTAGCGGTATAGTGAAATCAATCATGCAAACGCATTTTAGAGAGTTTAAAAAAAAGTATTTCTATCAAAAATTGCCAATCGCGATCAAACTAACTCCTTAATATTTACGTATTTAATGCCATTAGCGCCTCGCGCGACAACGCACCGCACAAATGCGTGCAGCGCATTTAATTTTGTAATTATTATCTAATAAAGCCGATCCGTTTCGTGCGTGGGGCAGTTGCCTAGAAGCCTTGCGATCGTCGGCCCTTTTTTCGTGTGACAATAAAACGGCGGGCCGAGAAGAGAACGGCGTTCACTTTTTTGGGCCGATTTTTATGGTGCTGTACTGGGCCAAGGGGGGGAGGTATTGGGTACAAGAAAAGTCACCCGATAATAAGGGTTCGCTTCGGTGCGCAGCGCTTCATTGAAGTCGTGTTTGGTGTGTGTGGTCGTCCTTTTTTTTATTTTATTTCGCTTGCCTCACCCGGCTGGCCCGTCCCGATGCGGTCGGTGGTTGTGTGTGCCGCGGCACATGACCGGTGGAGGTGGTCCTCTCCGGTCGCCGCTGTCGCCAATCTTCCGTGGATTGCAGCATGCGAACCACTACACCTCACCGTAACCGAGGTGGTGAGCAAATTATGTAACGTGATAGTTGGTACGATGCAGACGGCAACCCGGGCGACCAGCCAATGCGCTCGCCACCGCGGTCTAGTTGGTCCGGGTGAACCTTTACTCATTGCGGTGAAAGCTACGGCGGCAGTGAGCTTGTGCCACACGGGCACGGACACTATGTTGCTACTGCTGCTGCTGCTGCACAAGAGTGTCAGCTGAAGAGCATGATCAGCTGATTGTGGAGGTCCGTTCCAAACCCGTTCCCCGTTCTAAGTGTGCAGCAAAGTGCGCAATCGGTCGCTGCGCCGGGTGCGCTTTGAAACTTGATTTTTTAATTTTCCACATCACGCTCCCGTGGGTTGGCCTGGGCACCGAGACACCAGGACACCCGGACCATAGGTAGATATAATTCGTTTCGCATTTATGCGCACCTCGCCGGTTTGTTGGCCAACGAACGGGCGGAGGTGACCGAGTCGATTGCAACACTCCCTCAGCCATCGACAAAACGGGCGTATGCAGATGGTGGATCGTAATGCTCCATTCGCATACCAAGTTGGCCGTGCCGGGGTGTGATGACATTCTTCTTCGGACGTCATGACGTGTCGTCAAGTGGAGATTTCTTTCTCCTTCGGCACGCATCTTCAAGCCGCGTCCATTCTTTTATTTCACTCCGCATCGAAAGAACGGGTTTGCATCAGCTGTTCTTTCGGCCAGCGCGGTGTGAATGGGGGTACCAATTAGAGGTCCATTCACGAACACAAAAGGCTCCACGATGGCTGGCGCTGCCAAATGTTGAAGGCAAGCTGGGTGGCTGGGTGGCTGGGGTTGTTTTTTATGGTGGTGATTTCCCCGCAAATTGGCAGTTCCACGCACGATTGGAAAGTACGAACATATTCGTAGGGGTTTTCTTTAACATTTTAGAAGACTTCTGGTATTTTCTGTATGGTAATTTTTCATCAAATCTTAGTCACGGATGGGATTTTCTCTGCAAGCTGAATGACTTTTCGATGACTGTGGCTGATGTCACTTCAATGAAAGTAGAAAATCACCATTCCTACCAAGACTCGTATAATAAATGGTAACCGATTTGCTTAATCGGTGTTCCTTTGGTGTTGGGGTTGGAAATGGGAAGAAACATTTTCTTGTCTCACTTGGTGTTCCTGCTTTTGCATATGAAACATTTGACACACTCCGAAAATGGAGGTGATATTTATTATTATTTGCGTCACAATCGCTGATACGAGCCATTATTCTTTTGCGAAAATTTGACGTCTCTCTTGCTGTACTTGTGCACACGTCTGATGTCTGCATTGAGCGCTTTGAGTTGTCGCATTTGTTGCTCGTTTCGTAGAAACTGTTTTAAATGTTTCATTATTTGCGTCACTAAAATATCGCTGAAATTTTTCTCTCTGTTTGAAGTGAATAAATTATTGGATTTTTTTAAATAAAGATTTTGAAGGCTGTTTGAACTGCTGCATCAAAAATCAAACGAAATTTAATACTGCAAGCATTCAAAATTCAATTTTCAAATTATTTTTTTACTGTTCTGAGGCTCAAATTAATCCATGCATGCTAATTATTTGATCGTGAAATATAGGAAAATAAAAAAAGTTACCAATATTGAAACTAAGATCCAGGCTATTTAGATAATGAGCTTACTAATTTAGTAACGCATATGCGTATGTTAATATTGAATCTAATCGTAGCATTATGTTACGAAAAATCTTAAACAACTGCATCCTTATTCGCCTCGCAATCGAGAGCTCATGCTATTGTCTCATTAAATTGTGCCTTTTTTCAAATTAAATGCACAAAAACGGCCCAAAACACACAGCGAAATGGTGATCACTACCGAAGCCCTTTTGCTGTGGCATACGCACACAGCTTCACCCCGATAGGTGAAAGGTAAGAAGCACTGGAAGGGACACCATTGAAGCGCAAGTAAACGAACGGTACGGGGGAAGGGTACAAAAATAAACAGCCTCAAACAAAAAGACCCCCCAAACAAGTACGCGGGTACTGTCGGGAAAGTGATAGTTGTACCCCATTTCCTACGCCATTTCATACACACATGGACAAACCGCGCACAGTTCGCGCTTTGCTGCAGTCGAAAAATACTGTTTGTCGGTCAAGGTGAAGATGAAGCAAGCGTGAGGAGCTTCGTGCGTAAGGTAAACATGGTTCTGTCACGCGGGCGAGCGGGTGTTATTTTACGTAACGTAAAGCCACTGGTACCGTGGGTCAGGATCATGGGTTGATGGGCGACTGAAGATGGCCCAGCAAAGGGTGCGTTTATGTTGGGAAGGATTTCAGAATTGTGGATAGGAAATGCGCTTCTAATTAGCTTCTCAAAAAACCCAAATGAACGTACGCATCGAAAATCTTCAGGTGAAAATCCCGTCACCCGTCAATCAATTGTAAAAAAAAACCCACCCATCCTCGGGTAAAAAAAAACCACCGGGCGGTGACGGTGAAATGTAAACAATTCACACGTTCACTGGCGAAACAGAAACGGCCGTCTGCGCGAAAGGCGAAAGAGATTATTTCAAGGTTTCGAGAAGAAAAGCGCCGAGACGCGAGCGAGCGAACGAGCGAGCTCGAACGTACGATAATTTGGGCGAAATTCCCCCCCGTCAAGGACTCCGTTCCGGGGCGGGTGTCGTTGGGTTTTCGGGGATGTTTTTGCTCTGATCGTGCTGTATGGGTGCGGGACGGTTATGAAGCGCATGGAACTGAACGCACTGTGGGATAAGCCTGTGTAAGACTCGATTTAGCGTGTTGATTTGGCTCCAGCTGGGAGATGAGCAATTTTGGATCGCTTCGCTCAAGATGTAATACCTTATTGTGCGTGTTTTAGTTTTACATTTGAGCAATTGTAAACAGCCCAAGAGAGAAAGAGAGATAGAGAGAGAGTTTTCATAAATGCTTGTTAACATTTTCCTGTTTTCTTCTAATTCTGTAATTTCTGTAGCCAATACGTTTAAGCATGTTTTCAAAACCAAAGCAGGATAAGGTTCCTTAAGATCTTCAGGTTCCAAAATCCGGTCTTGCTGGTCCAAAGAGTAACATCCCCACTCGTCAATGAAGCCACCAAGTAAGGTTTTTTTTTATGTGCACCAAAAAGTAAAAATTAATATTTTCATTATATTATACAATTGTATGAATATTTTATTTATGTATAAATTATTACTTTATATGAACAAATTTAATCAAAAACACAAGAGCTCAGATTTCTTCACCCAGCCTCGAGCTCAGGTTTAAATTGTGCAAAATTTATTCAACAAAATTGTGAACGATTTTGTTTTTCTTAACTGGAATTGCAAAAATTCCAATTCGGACGTGGTACAGAATTTTAATGCGTTCGCATCAGGTGCAGAAAAATGAATTAAACTGCCCTTAGTGATGCTTTTCAACCAAACACGCCCGTCGTCCTTCCCCATCCGAAGCGACACCGAAGCGCACTTGAATTGTAAACAAACGGCATGATGCAATTACAGCCGAACGTAAAAACAAAAGCACCAAACCATCGAACCAACGTACCCAAAGCGGAAACCGCGCACTGTTTGCCTTCGTTTACGGTGCACATGGTTCGCAATGAGGTCAGTTTCTGGTGAAAAAAAAAAGGCAAAACAAAAACGGCCTCATCCTTGCAGTTGCAGTGGAATAAACACGGAGAAATACATATTTTATTCGCCCAAAAATTGCCGGCGCCGCTTGCATCATGCCCGCGTACTCACTCTTGCCGAGAAATCCGGTGCCGCCCGTAATGAAGACGCTGCATTTGTCGTAAAACTGCTGTATCTCGGTGAGCTTCTCGTCGAGCTTGGTCACCGGGGTCGGTGGCTGCTGCTCGGGGCCACCGGACTGTCCGCCGGCCTGACCGAGCAGCTCATCGTCGTAGATCGAAACCGTCATCGTGGTTGTTGCTCCCGCTGCTGCTGCTGCTGCTGCTGCTGCTTCTTGCCGTATAGCTCACTGAGGCGCCTTAGCGTTCCGCTTTCGTCACGCACTTGCACTAAGAAACGCTTGGCGTGGGTAGTCTGTACACTGCTAAACACTTTTTACCGCTGGATGGGAAGGACAGTCAAGAGCAAGATTTTCGACGGTTTAGTATTGTGTCGTAAAAGCACCATATCGCCGCCATAAGTTAAATTCAATATAGTTCGCGATTTTCTGCACCTCACATGCCCGAGCGGGGGGGGGCATGTCGTATTGTTTATTTTTTACATAACATGTGTATTTTGCACACACAACACCGAACGCACACAAACAGACCGACACACACGCACACACACACGCACAGATATTCGCACCTCAGGCTGTCCATCTTACGCGTAATATTCGAAGCATCGAGCAAAGCACCGATGAAAGTGAGCTCGCGATAGTGCAACAGATCAGCAGGGTGCAGATAGGGGCTCCGCTCGCTCCGGTCGCTCGCACCACCGAAGAGCATGAGCTAATGGGCTCGGATAATTTCATAGTCCGTTCGGGGTGTGTGGGCACACACTGGTGCAGATATAATTTTTCATCGCAGCAAGCTCGTTTTGTTATACTCGCGTGAGTGTGTGGTGGAGAGTGATTAACGCTTCACCAGCCTCCTCACTTGCCCGTTATGCGGTTAGCGTGTCGTGGGGCTGGTTTTTAATTTTGTTTTTAATTTTTTTACTGTCGCTGATCCATCTATAGCCACGATAGCGGAAGCGGCTGCACGTTTTAATCGTCTAAATCGCCGCCGTATCTTGTTATTGGCCATTATCGCTTTATTTGCCTGGACCGGTGAACTATGGCGTGCAGGAGAAAAGTGCTTGCCGTGGTTGTGCAGTGGTTGTGGAGGGAGCGAAATAATTACAGGATACACGATCAGGATACGATCACAAGATACAATTTACAATTCACCTTCTGCGAGGTTAGAATATTGAAGCATTTCATGCTTCCGAGTGTAGCGAAAGCGATAATCAGATTCAATCGCATTTTGTACAATTACTGAACATTCAGGCTTGCAGAACGGTAATGTTACAGAAAATAGTGCAAGAGAAAAACTGTTCGATGGTTGAAGATCACATTAGTAAATAGTGGAAAATTAAATTAAAATCCCTTAATTGTTGTTTTTTCCATTCAAAATATTTCTCTCTTGATAACTATCAGCAGATCAGCTTGATAAGCTACTAAATTTTGCTCGACGCATCACTATTTCTCCTATGAATATTGAAAAACTTTTGCTAATCATGATTTAACAGAAATCATTAAAAGTTTTTGCTTATTTTACTCTAGATAACTTCACATTTATTTTTTTCATTTTACACAAATTTGTGACACTTCTGCAACACCTCTTGCTTAAGAAACTTTATTAAAATTACCAACGATGAACGATGGCAGATTATTTAAACTGACTGTCTACCGAATGTGTTGTTAAGACGAAGCTTCATAGTTAACCTGTGAGAAAACGGAATGTTGTAATTTTTAACGAGTTCTTTTGGCTCTCCTTTCAATTTCCATCTTCGCAAATCTTTTATCTAAAACTTCGCACTGAATACAATCACTTTAAAATATGTTTTTCCCATTCTGCACAATTATTGACACTTTACAAGGCACTTTTTCGTTTTGAAATCTTTTTCAAAATTCAAGCAAAAATAAACTCTTTCGATGAATATTGAAAAGTACAATTGTTCTCCTTTCGCCCACATATCAATCACAGTTCACTCCACACATAATTGAAGACACTTGGCTCACACTTCTTACAGAATTTGTTATAAAGTTCTTTACCAAATAACCAAAGGACACCTGCTCGGTGCGCAGCTCGGATGGTAGTGCTGAGTCGGTGACGATCGGCTGAAGACTGAACTGACGCGATCGTTCACACACGCCAGTGTGGTGCGCCCCACACACCAAACCACCAAGTGGGGGAGCGAGCGAGACGGAGCGAGTACGAAACCGGTGCGCGAGCGAACGAGCCGCTCGAACCCAAAAATTAAAAGAAAAAATACAACGAACGAACGAAGCGACAAGCTACTACTACTACTACCACTACTTTCCGGTCACCTTTCGGTTCGGCTCGGGACGGTTCGTCGCCGGTGGTGTGTGCGGGCGAACGCGCGCGGCACGCGAAATCGTTACGAATCGTGACCGTTGCGGCCGCTGGTTAGCCAAAAACTGGACGACGGTGGACGACGGTGGGACGACACCGTAATCTGCAGCGACGCGTGATCGGTCGGTGTGCGACCGGTGCTCAGGAGTGGGCACTTTTTGGCCAACATGGGT
>JXXA01012326.1:0-14982 GCA_000956255.1 Anopheles punctulatus | reverse complement strand
AATAGTGTTTGTATGTAAAACGTGTTGTTTTTGTTTGTTTTGCTTTTTAAAAAAAGAATACAATGATTTTCAATTACAAGTTCAGAAGTAGAAGCTGAAACAGACGCTAATGAAGTTGAATAAGATCTCGTGCAGCCCAGCCGTAGGAGAAATCTTCATCAATTAAATTGGATTTCATGGGAATGGGAAAATGTTGTGGAATATTTACACTTTATGCAAAGCATTTATCATTTTTTGAAACGTTCAATAAATACCACATCAAGAAACTGATATTTCTGAAAATATTTTATTTTTACCAAATTATTAAAGCAATTTCTTAACTTCATCAGCTGTTTAGTTGGTTGTATTATACCATTTTGGTTAATTTTTTATCCAATCAAACCTTTCCGATGCCTTACACAAATGAATGCAATAAAAATTCTGATTTAAGATTTATGCATCTACTTAAAATGTTCCCAAAATCTCTCGCAACAGGCTCCTTTGGCTCACAACGCATCCGGGTTTATCTTTTAATTTAATTTGCAAATCGCAAATAAACCACTCCAAGGTTTTGTCATTTTGATCTGTGCACCTAGTCCACCGGTTTCAGTGTGCGCGCGTCTGGCACACCCGGATACCGCAGTCAACACTCATAAAAAAGAGCAGCTGGGGCGAAACACTCACGTTTGATATCCTGGCTGACACCGGCCAACGAGGGTTGTTCGTTTGCTTATCAGTTAGGTTTTCCGCAAATACCGGGCCAATGTCGAACGTGCAGCAACGCAGCGGCGAAGGGACATTGGGGAGGGAAGCATGTACAACGAGGGAAGCGATTAAAAGAGTGCGGCACACCATTCGAGATCGAAGATATGGCAAATTCTTCCGATGATGGAAGGTAAACAATGGAAGCCATGGCTGCCTCGTTCATGGCGCGTGGAGAACGGCAGAACGGAAGAGTGTCCAGCGGCAATTGAAGGATCCAGCCTCGGTTCCACGCTCCAGTGTGAGGGGCGACGAGCTTGACGATATGTTTGTCCACAGTGTATCTCGCTTCGGATGCCGTCTGTTCGTCGCTTCGTCGCCCCCATTCCCACACTGTGCAGAATAAAGGACACTTTTTCACCCAGAGGGATTAGGGTTTTTTTTTGGTGTGTAGCACTGTGTTATTTTTTGTTGCAATGTCTACCCTCCAGCCAAACCGAATACACACAGACGCTCACTCACACCCACGCAAGCACTTTTCCCAAACAGTTTTATCTGTGCTGTGTGTATTTGTGCCCATCGGTAACCCATCCTTCCCACCCTGAAAGCCACAGGATAATGCGAATGGTGAACCGGGCGTTACAGTGGACGATCTGCGGAACACGCAGTGCAAATGCAACCGATGTGATGTGAAACAATGCGATAAAAATTAACCCTCCAACAAAGTGAGGTTATGTCCGGGACCATCGCCAGCTTGTTCTTTGTTTCAGCAGAAATCTGAAATCCTAGCGCCCACACGCTCACACTTTTTGAGTGATACTCTTGATTCCTGGTCTCTCCCGGGTACAGGTCTCCAGGCTTATCTGTTGCGGAACATGCACATGACCAGGTTCTTGTCACATTCTTTCTGGCCACTGGACCACACCGTCCGGGGGTGGGTGTTTGTATGCAGGAGCCTGAGAATGGGCCAAACAAAAAATGCACCAAACCAAACATCTACCGAGCGATATCCGTCCAAAGGTCGCTATCGCTTCCATGAAGACATTAATTAGAACATGGAACTTTCAAGAGCCGGACGATAGAGGTCCTGGTGGATTATGGTTGAAGTAGAGTATGAGGTATGGTTGCATTCTTGGGGTAGTCGTGCGCGTGTAATGTAATTATGGCCGGTTTTCCATAGGGAGACCATACGTAAGGAATATCTGTGTTCTTTGCATACATTAATCATACAGTGTTGTAGTTTTTGACGATTTTTGGAAAAATAATACGAAATAATAGTTTACAGTATGCGAGCTGATTGTTTTAAAATGGCTTGATTTATGTAGTTAGAAATTTTCCGTTGGATTCGTTGAAAACAATATATTTCAACACATATCAAAATGAATATCTAAGATTCCATTAGTTTCAATTTAAAGCCGTTCCTAGCTTAGCCGGGCTAAAGACAAGCTGCTTTTGATTTGGCTAAAGACCTGTCGTGTTAGCATGGTCTTATCCAATAGATTTCCACGTTGCTTGTCTTAACATGCCTTACCCTTGTTCAGTGCAATATATGCAAAGTAAAATTAGGTGCTTCGAATGAGATATCGCTAATTTTATAATTCAAAAATGTTTTTCGAAATCTTTTATGTAAGGAATTAAGGAAAAACGATTATATCGCTATGACTTGCGTTCATTAATAACAATTTAAATTAAAACGATCTAACCTAATCCAAAAACGATCGCTCGCTGGATGAGTATATCATGTTCACTTCCTCGCTTAAATAATAGTGAAACTTCCTAATCGTGATTAGAACGTATTCTCTTACAAGTTTGGAACTAAAAAACGTCCTCCGAATGGATCCAAAATAGGAAAAAAACACAAGGAAAAGCATCAAACTAAGCTCGTTTATAATCGGTGGCATCTCGAAACTCCCAAACACACACACACCCGCTCGCAAGATTACTGTTTTCAATCAACATGAAGATTACGCAGCAAAACTCTCGAATTTCAGACTCCTCTGCTGCCCCTTTCACCGTCATCTTCGTGGAGGTCTTAAGGGTGGCGATTACCATCCCACACCCAACGCACATTCTTCTAACACAGGTTGCGTTTGTTAACTCAATTTAACTTTCTCACCACTCAATTCCGCAATAAAACTGTCCAGAATGATGAGGAAAAGTTGCTCCTCCCGTTGGGCGAAGGCCACCGGTAAGGAGGAAAATAAATTTCGACTCATGTTCTTTCCATTTTACTTAACTTCCATAACCGTTTTGTGCGGTTTCTGCGGTATTCCTCTTGGTGTGGTGCAACGTTCCACCCTTTGCGCGATCGAACCACCCTCATTCTCTGTTCCTCCGCCACCGTTTCATCTGTATCGACGACTCAGCAGTTCTGCAGAGATCCAGCATGCGGCTGCGTTAGGTTCCGTTTAACTTGCTGGCCGTACTCTTCGAGCCATCGTATCGTATCATTAATTTTCTACAGGTTCCAGATTCTTTTCGTCCGAGAATCGCACACTTTCCTTTGCAGGGAGCGAGAAAAGAAACGCGAACGCTCTCCGCCACACTTTCGAAACCACTTTTCCGGCGGGTTTTCGGTTCGGCGGGGGATGTTGTCGATCGGGCTGCCAAAATTTCAAAACAGAAAGTCAATTTAGACAAATGCATTTTCGCTCCACGCTACGGGAAACAATTTCGGGCTAGCCGGTTACTGATGCGGGTGGTTTCCGTTCTCTTTTTTCTGCATTCCAATCTCTTCCGGTTCACTTTTTGTGCGAAAGTGCTTTATGTGGTGGTTTGTGGCTGAAGACTGGAGGTGCCGTGAAGCCGAAGAAAAATACGTCTATAAATCATTCAAACCGTTTTAGAGCATCGTACGAGTCACGTGATTGGTTGAAGAATCACCCGAAACGAAATACTGGAACTGGAAGGCAAAAAAACAACCGTGATGCTACCTTCCAGCCTTATGCACTATTCTGCTCCAGATGCATCGTGCAAACTGTATGCCACCCTGCTCGGAAGGTTCGGTTCGGAAGGAATGCAACAATGTTTGCCGCGTCAGTTTGAAGTTAAAAAGTGGGTTTTTATAGAGCTGGTCTACGTCTGCTAGGAAAACACGGACGTGAAATTCAATTTAGTGCACGCTCTGTGCGCAGTTCATTGGAGAATATTTAAAGCATGATCTCAAGAGTCTGCAAAAACATCATGGTGGTGCATCATATTAAAGATATTCCCTGTTCTGTTGTGTATTGATGCTGTTTTATTGACTACCATCTTGCAAGGCATATTTAATTGTATGCGTTGAATGCTTTACACGTTGAGTACTAGTTCTTGGTTATGAGTATAAGAAAAAGTTTTGCAATTCTGATGTATCATGTGACTATTACTTTGGTGTAATTAGTGTTTTTTTTTCTCAAAATTAAAATGTAAAATCTATTTGACTTGTTTTTATAATGTTGCGTTAATAGAAAGATGTCAAAGAAAGATGTTTTCCAATCTTGCGTAAAGATGTTAGGAGGCGCAGTCGATTGGAAAACATGTTGTTTATTCGCTATCCGATAGATTTTTAAAATAAAAAATAACAATGTTAATTTAAATCAGTAAAGAGTCATATTTGAAGTGTTGGTTCCTGGTGAGAATTCAAATTCAGATTAGCAGAAAACCAGAAAGTAAGCAGTAAAAGTGGTAGGGGTTCCAGAAGGTGTGTTTTTTGGTAGGATTTGTTGTGTTTTTGTGAGTGAGTAATTAAATAAATAATGAAAGTTTATTAACATCTTTAGTTTTATTTAAAAAAATTCCACATCGGCATGGACCATATGCAATCTGTTCACTTTATAACTCACTATCTTTATACTTACCCAAATCAACGTAAGTTGCAACGACGACTCACCGGTACAAATGATTGGTAAAGGCCAAGGGTGCTCTCTTCGGAAGCAATTTATCCCACAGGAGAGCGCACGCTGACGGAAACAAATCGCAGGCCAATTTGTAACAGTCCGCTTAATTATGCGCTCGCCTTAATAATGGAACGATGCGTCAGCCCGGCTGTGGCGCAGCACGCTCGGCGGCGGATGGATAGTTTTGCTGCTATAAATTTGTGCTACATTTTTGGACATGCTCCTCCCGAACGGAGACCATCGGCGCGCAGTTCATGGTAATAATCGAGACAGCGAATAATTATTACTGGTCCGAGGTACTTACGTAAACGGTCGTTTGGACGGGATGGATCGTAGTTGGATCGAATTCTTCGGGTCGTGGAATTTGGTGCTTCTTCCGATGGGAAGCGTTCTTTCAGCCTGTCAGATAATAATGCGATGCCTACCGTGTAAGATTAAACCGAACCGCGTCTTGCCGATTGGCCGGTGGGAATTAATCGTCCTGCTTTAGCTTCCCATGTTAGAGATTGCTCGAAGATGTCAAAAAGGTTGTCAATGGTTGTCAAGCCTATCAGATGGGCTCAGTGGTATGTGTGTGTGTGTGTGTGTGTGTGTGTGTGTGTGTGTGTGTGTGTGTGTGTGTGTGTGTAGGGGAAAAGGAAACGGCAACGGTGCTACCAAACATGGAAAACAAAATCCAATACAAAAATCCAACGAACCCTATAAATCCAATCGTAATGGGATCAATGTCGTGATGTGGGATGACGCCATCGGTCATAGGCAGCGTTTTCACATAACCGCAATTTGATTTCCCCTGACGATGACTCTTGACCTGAATGTAGGATCGAAAGGGAATTGCCAAAGACGGAGTTGTGGATGATGATGACGACGATGATAAAAAATGTCGTGACGTTAAAATCATTGGCCGAACTGTTGCGAATAACAAGCAGTTTGAACAACGCTTGCTAAAAAAGTGAGAATATAAAAAGAACAAAAGCTTGAAAAAAAGAAAAATTATAATGGACATATACATATTTTAAGAAAAATAAAGCTTAATAATCTGATATGCATTGGAAAACTAACTCTCTCTTTATCTCTCTTTCTCTCTCGCTCACTCTCTTTGCCCATAGTCATGCCATTAGTTTTATCGGCCTATGATTGACTGATTTTTAGCATCGTAGCTCCCCGTCGCCGCTACTACTACACCACCGGGCTACCCCATTGAATAAAATTATATTCATTTTGGATTTTGTACGGAAGCAATTTTTATTAAATCTGAAACGGGTTTTCGGCCATCACAAATTATGTGCACATAAAATATATTTTGAAGATACTTATATGCATTTATGTATTTATTTATCACATTTAAAATTTGTAATATATTGTAAAAAATGGAATAAAAAGCATGAAACAAAACATGTTTTCAAACATCTTAAGGAAAATGACAGCATAACATTAAAAAAAATCGAAAATATATGAAAATATTTCTTAATGAAAAAGATCCTATAGTTTATTTACTTATTTTTAGTATTATTGGATCTATTTACAAGAGGAAAAACCTATGGAACGAAATCCCACATTTTGCCTTTGAGAACAATAAACCGGCTGCGAATGGTTTCAATTGATTTAGATTAATCCATACCTTATCTATGCGCAAAGCACTGAAACGCCAAACCATAAATGCTTAAATTTGTCCACTATTCATCCGACGGATTCGTCCGATTCATCTTGCCATACCACGTTCGAAGCACACGTGCGACCGTACGGTACCTTTTAAATTATTTTCCCGTTCATGTGTAAAAGCAGAGGTGCTCTCTGATTGATTGCAGGATATTGCAACAGGATGGCGTACGTGTATGTGTTTTTGTATGTGCATGATCGTGTCACATCTCTGTGCCTGGATTGAAGGCCTACAGCCATACGGACAGCTGAGTTTATTATTTTCCCAGCAGTCGCTTGCCGGCATTTTTGACCGTCCCTTTGAGCAGGCAAAGATCAACGGTGAGCGTCGAACGTTCGAGGCTTTCGTTCTGGATCATTTCTGTGGGTGAATCGCTTGCTCCCTATTTGGGGAAGTTGCATTTGCCAAACGCTGACCGTAGGGACAAACACCGAGCGCGTTAAGGTCCGGTTCTGGGGTCATCCATTTTGCTCCGCACAAAGGTCCTGGTCAGTGCATCGTCCGGGCGTACTCGGGCAAAATCGGCCAGAAAATGGGAAAACAAACAACCAGACCGACATTATGGCAATAAATAACGAAATCATTAGGAGATAAAGCATACTAATTTATTTCTCATGCAAGCGCTCGTTCATAGTGGAAGAAGATGTCGCCTGATCGATAGCACGGTTCTCGGGTTGCTCATCCGTTTGGGATTTTGGAATGGAAAAATGGCTTTGAACGAAATAGCTACCGCGTCGTCTAAAGTGAACAATTTTCGATTAGAGCGTGTGTGACGGTCTCTAATGAGCTGATAATTTAATAGAGTCGTGGATGTGGTCGCTGGACCCGTGCTGCTGATGGGTGCTGATTGATGATGGAAAATGTGCCGTATTTTACGTTTACTTCACATTAGAAGTCAGCACGCGAGAGATAGATCGCATCGTAAACAGTGCACTGTAGAAGTCGATTGAAGTAACTTAATTTTTCCGATTTTCAAATTCCATTTTGTTACTGCCAATCTTTTTGACGATGCGATTCTGTATTGTTTACCAGATCATCCGTATCTCCAATGTCAGACGAACTCAATGGACTTTGAAACCGAAACTGAAAGTGAAATCGATACCTGAACGGAGCCGATACCCAGTGGAGCCAATAGACCCAATCATACCCATTCACGAAAATCCCCATCCGGCGGATTATTATACTGTCCTGTTCGAGATGGCCCCGATCGGAAACCTTCGAACAATTTGGACATTTTTGGACTACCTTCGCGTCCCCAAACAGTCGCAAAACTATTTTCGAGATTCTCAACAAAAAGGTTTTGTGTCGCAAATAAAGTCTAGCTTTAGCGTCTACCTTATCGCATCGTACGTTATGGCTTTAACCCGTAAAAAATCGATTCTCGCTCATCTTACCTTTGTGGGTGTTTTCAGGATTGGTAGGACCAGAAGTGTGGTCAAAGGTCAGTTAAAATCCGATCCGTTTCAATTATCTGTGAAACATAAATTTGCGTTCGTTATTGGCCGAGTACTCAGGGTCTGCATGATTGGCTTTTGCGGGGACGGTAGAATTTCGCATTCGCTTGTTGCTTCCAAGTTTTTTTTCCATTTGCGTGGATGAAGGGTATGTCTAAAGTGTGATTCTAAATTGGTTTTTGATTCTTTTTTTTTTACAAAAATTGTACTCTGTAACTTTCATCAAAACGTACTTCAAACGGTATGGTTCATGTTTGTTGTCAATCCGTTCTGAAACAGAATATTTTAAATTTGTAAAAAATCATAATTTTTTGGCTATAGTATGTGTCATCGCATTTTAAAACGTTAATTTGTACTTACACTAAAATGCATGTACAAGTTAATGGTGATTTTTATATAAGTTTCGCGTTTCTTTGTGGGGAATTCGGTATCTAAATTTATACATAAATGTTTGTCAAATTTTAACCCGTTGTAACACACATAACATGTACAACAGTAAAAAATTATGAAATTATGTTAAATGTGTTGTTATTTTCCAACCATAGGTTATTCAATCAACGGTTTACGAAAAAGCTGAGATCAGTAATATGATTGCTTCGCTGATTCTACTTATGAAAAAAATTAACCAATCTTTGACGAAATGGTGTACTTGTTTAGTTTTATAAATAGTTCGGAAAAACGAAGAGAGTCAACGAAGCGTTGATTATTGTTTCATTGTTAAAAAGTATCTTAAATTTGAAGTGGTAAATATGACATATTAAGCGCACAAATTAATTGTTCGGAACGTTTACAACTATAATTTCTTCTTAAATGGTTATTTATTTTCTGTTTAAACTTTTTAAATTAAGGTATGTTGCTGCCATTTCTTTGCCATAAATTCCTCACCAACTGTGTAATGTAGTAATACTATACACAATGTGATGTGTTTATACTACATATAGTATTAAAGCGACTTCCATAGCGTATAAGTGTCTGCCAGATGGGATTTTTAATGTAGGCTAAAAATTGGCCTACATTAGCCTTTGTATATATTATTCACACCACCGTTCCACTCAGAATGAAATTCTTTTTTCGTGTAGTTGATAAGAAATTCAGTGTGAATCTTTATAGTCCTGGCTGGATCGAAGCTTCCCTAAAATCGTTCTGTCATTTCAAACATTTTTTTTTCACTTTACGCCGTGGTGACGGAAGGGAACGAAACATACTAGCATCATTATTTAATGTCAGACGCATGGAAACGCTTTCGAATCGCATCATCCTCGTCTCACTTGACAAAAGTGCTTTAAGGGAAAGTTTCTTCAGACTTGTCGCGGACAAACACCTTCTGTGAACAGAAACATAACTCACATTTGAAGATCTTCATTCCGCTTTCCATGCGGCCTTCGTCTGAATTTTATGCTTCTCGTCTGCAGAAAGACTAAGACAAACTCAAGGTACAAAAAATGGGTCTAAGACTAAATTTGTTGTCTTCTATCTTATATTTAGAATAACTAATTAACAACTTTGATAACCTTTCTTCCATTTTTGTTCGCTTCCCTTTGAGTTCGTCATATGTTTCCCGACAGCTTGCGTTTGGTAGTTAGAAAATCCAAAAAGAAGCAAATACCTCTATTCGTTTGAATAGCTTGAAAAGTTTTTGCTTTCAACTGAGCCGTACTGTCTACGCTTCTACTCCGTGTGCATACAGTTTCACTTAGTCAGATAATAATTTTAGTTTTCAGCATGGCACTTGCAAATGTTCGCTGCAGACATCTTATCTGCCTTGAGTTGTGTTATGTCCGTGTATTTTTGGTTTCTCTGATTTAAGAAGAGTATAAATTTGGCAAACCATGTACTTTATACATTAAAAAATGAATTCCTTTTATTTCCTTTGAATTTATAAAAATTATCAAAGCCAGAATTGATTGATTTGATGAAACCACTTAATTATTGTGTTAAAACACCATAACATTATAAGTTAAACATGTTGACGATATTTAAAGGTATTCAAAATTTTTTGTTCAAATATTTTTCACATGTTTTCTTGTCCATTTTTTTGGACTTACTCGTTAAATTTGTTTTGTGAAAATTGCTCCATACAACTTCGGCCAGCACGAAGCTACTCCAACATTTCCTGTGCTACTCTAACACCACTGATGACCGAATTCCCATCCGGAATCAGATCATTCGCACGGATAGTCTTCCGGTTTGCCTATTATCCGGAAGCAACATCGCAAGTTTCTTGGACACTTTTTTCTTTCGTGCTGCTCGTGACCGACATTTTAAGTCGTTTAAGTTTTTCCTGGCTGATTTTACGTTGTTTTTTTTCTCACTGTCTCACGGAACATTATGCGTGCAAGGGCTGCTATGTCCCGGGCGGCGATGTCTTCATTTCCTTGCCGGGACAAAGCGGATATCCAATTAAGCGTTATGCCATCCAGTATCGTGTTCCGGCGTCGCTGGTATTAATTGAAACCGAATGGCGACTGTGGCGGATGTTGCGGACGAAGAAGAATTAGTTTTTAGTTCCCTTTTTTCGGAGGGCTTAAATGGGCATGAACGGAACACAAACTGAACGAATCCTGGTTGGGGAACGGGAGAGTATTTTTAAAGTTTTTTTTTCTCTGATTATTACGTGTCTCAGAAGTACATAGGACACTAGAATCAGAGAAAATAAGAAAAAAATGCTCAAATATTTTTATAAACCAATGGTATCTGCCAATGTATAAAATATGCAACACACGAGGGCGCACAAATGAGTGCAAAATTATAATGCACGGCAGGCAACGGCGATTAAGTACAAGTGGGGTTCCACTAATCTATTAAGACCATTTCATGCCTGCTTGGCGAAGCGTACACGTACGTAGTCGAAAAAAAAACTTCTCGCTATCATCTTTTATTCGCGTTTGGAAAACTATCTTAAATAAATCCATTATACCCTTCCACCCAGCTACCGAAGCACCCGTTTCATAACGTACGCACCGGATGCGAGAGCATGAACAGATCCAAAAGAAAAAAAAACACAACTTAAAAAAAGCACCCGAATGCATGCTATTACATTCCGCTTCCCCCAGCATGGAAAGTGCGCAAAACTTCTGCCATAAAAATATTTTCCAATTCTCTTCCACCCAAAACATAGGGAAGGAAAGTTTTTCCCCTATCCACTGGTGCAAAGCACAGTAAAGCCTCCCCACCCTCGCTTGGCTTCCGTTCTTTCGGTTGGCGTGCGGACATAATTTTAAATAATATTTCAAAGGAATGCTCAGCTCATAATAAAATTTTCATATTCATTCGTTTACTTTTACTGCCTTTGTGTGCTTGCCGTTTGCTGCTGCTACTCGGCAGAGTGGCATTGTTGCGTACGCATCGCCCTTCCCGTTCTCGCCGCATGAGAGAGTGACGGAAATGACCTTGTTGGAAAATGTATAAAAATGGAATTTTAGGTGCAGGATTAGATGGGAGGGGTTTTTCCCCTATCTTTGCGCAGTGCAATTTGCTTTAAACGCCAGTTGCCAAAAATTAACACGATGCAGGTATGATGTGTTTGAATCAGTTCGTGAAAATGGAAGTGAACAGAAAATTGATTCCCCTATGCAAATATTCCAATGTCTTGCCGGTGTTGACACAACGCCATGTCTTTAAACAGCCCTTTAAAATGCACTAAAGACAAGAGCGAAACTCTCTGGGGATTGTTTAAAACGACCAACGTTGCAGCATTGCTCACCAACGATAGTGATATTCTCCTGTTCCCGTAAATCTTTCCCGCCACAGATTAGGAGCGCACACGCTGGAAGCAATTTTGGAAATATGGACGTTTTGATCTCTTAAGGGACTCGTCCTCGTCCGTTCGTCCTTTTTCCCAAAAGACTCGTTAATTAGCAACCAAAACGTAGCATTCAAATTCATTGAATGGAAACTATGACAAAACGAAAGACATCAATACCTCTCTTGCTATCTAATTTAAATTTTTGCTAAGCCAAAGCTCACGTTTTACATAGAAACGTTAGTTTCCATCATGAAAATATCGTTTTAATTCGATATTTACCTTAAATTGGTACGTTAAACATGCATGAAAAACATAAACAAAGAATTAAAATTCGCATTAACAAAAAAGCATTTTTTTGTAGTGAACAATACAGATAAGTTTTTACAATGCTTTCTTATCTAGGCTCATAGTATAAATTTATTTCACACTTGAATAGTTAACGAACTAATCATTTCTCTTTGAAATCACACACAACACGCAACACATGTGTGAACGGCACAAAATAAAACAAAAAAATATTTTTTTTAAATAACATTTTTAATTTAAATTTCATCAATATTTGTTAACATTTAGTTCATGTTAGAAAAAAAATCATTATGCGAGTACATCATTATGCTCCTAATATGGGAAAATTTAAACAAATACGGCAATTTTAGATATTCCAATTTTCTGAATTGGACCCAATAAAAAATAATTGAATTGGACCCTAGGAAACATTTTTAAAACATATATTGAGCAACAAATGTAGAATAAAAACACAAATATTGCGATTCAGATTAGAGACACCTAAGCACAACTTCTCGTTTTCCAGCACATATACCAACCATTGTACCTTTAACATAGTTTGCGATGCTTAGAAATTCCTGTCCCACTTTTGGACCCGCTTTAAAACTTCTGATATTCATACCCAAGCCCAGCCATGTGTGAAACGAAGTTCCTTTGTTTGGCCTCCTCCTCTGAAGCTGCTCCTGGAGGGTAACTAATCGTTCGTGTTGTTTTCTGGTACATTAAATCTTAATTTATTTAATTGTCAAGACCAATCGCTGGCAGCGCGCTATGGAACCCTTGCCGGTGCATACACTGACCGTTGGGCTTTGGCGTGTGTATTTCCTTCCGTACCCATGCACATAATTTTAGTTTGGTGTCTCTTAACACTTGAACCGCTTTATGGCAAGTGCCTTGATGCTCGAGGAGTTTTGCGACATGGAAGCGAATGCGCTCGAACGGGGAGCCGAGACAAAGAGATTTCTATGATGGTTGATATCGAACTAGCTGTACTGTAGCTGCGGACCGTTGCGTCATTTAGTGTTTTGCGCGGACCAACTGAAAGCTGATTGCAAGACGCTTCCACGCTCCACGCTTGTGGGAACCATACGAAGCAGCATCGGTCGTAAAACGCTCATTCGATAGAAGATTTCACTCAAGTGAAATAAAGTAACTACCCGGCAGTGTGTGGGTAACCTTCTCGGCGGTTCGCACTTCTTGCACTTGGGATCGAATGGGACACGGCCAAATACGTGAACCCTTGAGCCCTTGATCCCTAGCGATGTACAATTTACGAGTGTGATTTGATTAGTAATTATTTGATATTGTTTTCGAGATGCCTATCGCTCGAGGAACAATGGGATACTTTTGACATTTGAAGGTTTATTATGCTTATCATACTAATCTAAGCGAATGAGAACTTCAGCACTCGAATGATGCCATAAAATACGGGATGAAGTGCGAAAAACATATGACACACACACAAAATCCTCAACCAAACTCTACATGTTCTACTGTTTTTTTTTTTAAATTTAAAACAATGCGAGTATTGTTGTATTATTTTCCATAAAGAATTATGTGGAAGTAAATCTTGTAAATATTGTAATAAAAATGGAACAAAACTTAGTATAGTGTGCTCAGCTGTATTTTGCTGAGGGAAAAATTCATACGTTCATTGATAATAATGCCAATTTCAAGCAGATGATGTAATGTTCTAAAAAACTTATCAAACTCGGTATCAATGGTGAGCAATTCACGTTAAGAAAAGGTAAGATAGGAATTACATAAAATAAATTAAAACTAATTAAATTTTTTTATCCATTTGATTTGACTTAAAATCGACAATTCAAAATTGAACACTCAAGTTTTTAAACAGAAATAACACCTAGACCAAGATCAAATTCAAACTCGAACTGGAATAGCTACATAAAGTAGTGCTAAAAAGTTTGGTAAATTCAATTAGTATCAATGAATTAAATATAAAAATAGAATCGTTACAATGAAATCATTAATACATAGCTTCTCCAGTTGCATGTGAAACTTAAAATTGAGAGCGATATTATTTGTTTAGCTCTGTTTTAAGCGACTGTTTAAAAAAAACTCTCTCACTGTCTCACTCTCTCTCTCTCTCTCTCTCTCTTTGTATATTTCTTATACCTTTATTAGGCTGTAATATGATTCGGTTGTTATCGTATTTGTCATACACGGTTTTAGAACACGGTTTAGATCGATCAGTAATGCGAAAGAAAAGCAAAGATTTGATCGTAGCTGTATGGTCTCTTTTATAATGAAAACGACAGTAAACGATAACAATTTCACTGTGAATCAGGTAGGTTATCTTGTTAATAACAGTAATTATACTTCACTTCATACGATGTCTCAGTGTTTAAAAGTAGTTTTGAGCTAAGTGTTGAATGAATGGTTAGCTTTAGATTATGTTCAATGAATTATGCAATCTTAATGAACCGTTAATTAGAATTTAGAATTCGGAACGGAATGATCTTAGAACTAGTGAAATGAACTGTAGAAGAAATGACAAATTGTATTAGAAATGAACTACCAGGACAGTTGAATAAAGGGTCTCAAACCAATCACCACGGGAGCAAGTGCGATCAAAAAATATCACAACTTCGTTTTCTAATTCACGATCGGTGAAAATTCTACACTAAGCATGCTACATATAAATGCTTTAATAATTTTTCGCCTCAATATCATGCTCACTGAAACAGACTGATGATAGTTAAACAAAGTGTAATAACTACTAGCATTGGTAAATAATTATCCGAAACTAGGCACAATGTTTTCATTGGGCTTACTGCGCTCGAAAAAACAAATCACTATTTGTCATCACGCCCGCGGACGGAATTTAATACCACGTCAACAACATTTTGCGACCTGCCAAACGCGTCCCTTCTGCTGCGCGACGAGCAGGCGTCATCGGCATCGTGGCCGTGGACACTGTGCTGAGTTTGGTTGAAAGTTTTCGCACACTAATTCGCACCCAGCCCAGCTCACACCCATTCAATCGAGCTTCTCGAGCACTCTCGTGACACTGGCACGTACATCGCACTTCGTGGTACAGAGCACTGTCACTGCCAGATAAGTATGATTCTTTAAAACCCCTCCCTTCCTTATACCCTCTCTTACCATCAACTCCGTAGGGTGATGACGACGACAAAATGACAAAAGTTTGTCGAAAGTTCAACCAGCCTTCACGATCTCGGATTGCCGGGCTTGTGATCGTGGCGGGAAAGATGTTGTCCAACCCACGTGTGTGTGTGTGTGTGTGTGTGTGTGTGTGTG